>JABWTJ010000784.1:0-256097 GCA_016801875.1 Solanum sitiens | reverse complement strand
GAATCATTAGCCAATTCTATTACATATATTTGGAGATAATGTTGTAGGCCAATTTATTGGCATAAGCCAAACTTTCACTACACTTGAACTTTTAACCTTTGATTAACTTACAAGAACAATTCAATGTTTTTACGTTCACAATTCGTGTGGATAGGGTATGTTAGACTAACCAATTCAATCTTTTTGGCATAAGCCAATTTTTTACGTATGTTCATATTTAAATTGCCATATGTATGAACCATTAACCAATCTTTTAATCATTTACATAAGTTCCTAGCCATTAGCATATATTCATTTTGACCAAATAGAGTTAGCCAACCTCATTGGAATCAGATAGCCAATTTATTCAAGATATGATTTCATAGATGTCTTTGAGCCAATTCTTAGTTTATGGCTTTTAGTGTCACGTTTTAAGAACATATTGGACAGCATCATATTAACATTTGATGGCTTTAGCATCTTCATAACATCATAACAACAGCAAGTCAACATTCATCCAAAGGCACATAATTCACTTAACACATTACGGACTTATCTTAGTATATTATCGATCCTTAATTATCATGATAAGATTAACTTTACGCAATTACAAGTTAATAAGTCCATTCAATACTAATCATTGAAGAACAATACATGTTAAGAACAGCCCGCACCACATACCAACAACATGATCTCTAACCTATTCAACATTGAAATCGAAAAGGATACTAGGGAAGGGAAGTTCGACGAGAACGACGGGAACAACCCTAGTTTTCAAGATCTTGTGAATCATTCGAAGGAAAATACTCTTGGATAAAGAATTCCAGTAGACAAACCCATACCTTATGTAGAACTTAATCTACGAAGACCACCTTGAATGAAACCTTGAAGAAACCTTGAAATCGCCCTAGAGAAATCGATAAATTTTCTGTTTTTCTTTCGTTCGTTGCTTGCTGTTTTTGTGTCGCCTTTTCTATGAGTTTGAACGTGATTTTTATGTTTAAGAACTGATCTTGAATTATAAAACTTAGGTTTAATAAGTTAATTTAATAAACTAATTAACCAATTACCAAAATGCCCCTCCTAAGTTGACTAAACATAGGAGAACATAACACCTAGTCAAATCTGGAAATTGGTATTGACTATGGTTTTGGTCAACATTTTGACTTTATACTAATTAAATAAATCCTTAATTTAATTAATTTAGGGACCTAGGGTAAGTACTAAAGTACCCCTAAGTCATTGGAACCAAAATTAACCCTTTTGGACCATCCTAGGTTAAGTACTAGGATGTTTCTTGAGTTGTACTAGGTTAGTGTAAGAATTTCGTTTTGATCATTTAAACTAATTAATTAAATTGCTAATTTAATTAGTTAGGTTACCTAAGGTAATTACTAAAGTACCCTTAATTCGTTAGGACCATAACCAATCCTTTGAACCATCCTAGGTTAGGTACTAGGTTGTCTTTTTCTTGTTTTAACCGAAATCTGGAAATTGCTTTGTGATTTCGGTTTTGCCCCTTTAAATTAATTAATTAAGTTGCTAAATTAATTAATTAAGTAGCCTATGGTAATTAATAAAGTACCCTTAAGTCGTTAGGATCTTAACTAACTCTTTGGACCATCCTAGGTTAGGTACTAGGTTGTCCCTTTCTTGTCTTAACCGAAATCTGAAAATTTCCTTTTTAGTTTCGGTTTTAGCCCTTTTAAATTAATTAATTAATTTGACAAAATAATTAATTAGGTAACCTAGGGGAATTACTAAAGTACCCCTAAGTTGTTAGGACCATAACTAACCTTTTGGACCATCCTAGGTTAGGTACTAGGTTGTATCTTTAACTAGTACTAGGTTAGTGTCAACCCGATTTTTGTCCTAGGTTGTCGGGTGCACTAATTAGTTTATTTCGTTTGGTCCTAGGTTAGTTAGCTATTTAGGGCAGTAGGTTAAAGTGTAGAATTAGTTAGGAAGTTAGTCCCCACATGGAGGGGTCCCTTGTGCACGTTTTTCCCCCCTAACTACCCTAACCGAATTCGGTTAGGGTGGTCCCCTCCTTGGCCAGTTCTTCACATGTCTTGCACATGTGATTGCACATGGGTTGGCTGTACTTTTCTAACTAACTATTATTTATGGTTCATTTGGGAATGTTTACTTATTGTCCCAAGGACCCTCACCATGTCCTTGGGCACTGCTTAATTTACATGATCATTTTAAATGGTCATGTGCTATGGTGCTAGGCTTGACACTTGGATGCCTAGTACTTCATATGTTTTGTTGAGATGTCATTTAATTTAGCTTAGGGTCTTCATTGCAGGTACATTTATTGAACATCAATCTTGGATTGGGGTATGACAACCCAAAAAGTATATTTCTTATTCGTATATAGAAAATTGGCTAATATCCCTTAGCTAATTTTTCTAAACTATGCCCAATATTTCTCAATATTGGGCATTGGGGTGCCTATGTACCCCTAATAGGCTATCCTAAGGGCATACTGGGCTCTTCATTAGACATATGATTTTCCGGAATGTTACAAAAGTTGAGAAGAATGGGATTAGTACAAGAATGCACTAAGTATGGCAACCATGCAAAAACATGCATTTGAAAGGGACATTTTCTTGAAATCATACTTCATGTCATTTTGAGTAAATCTTTATGAAACCTTTATACAATATCATTTATATCACTCACATATTCATAGAGACATAATCAAAGTTCAAATATCATATAAAATCACATATAGAATTTAAGCCATATTTAGAGTCACTTTACAGTGAGCTCCTTTACCTTAATAGTGAATCCTTTTTCTTTCATGAACCTTCCAAGTAACCCTCTAGTGATACTTAGTGCAATGCATCACCTTAAAGCTACAAAGAAACCATACATACAATCTACACAACACAAAACACATACCATCATAGAAGTATAGTACAACATAAACATAGTTAAGCCAAGACTATAAGGACATTACAGTGAACTCCTAGTCATTATGCACATATACTTATTTTACTTCACATAGAACCTTGTACGACTTAACTCATGCCCCCAATCTAAGTCTACTAGTGCAATGTACATGTAAAGCCCCATAACCTCACACATACTTAGTAAACCTATCATGAGTCCACAAACCTTTACATCCAAATCATACATCAATATAGTAAGAAAATACAACTTCATTTATGCCAATCAAGACCTTCATCATATAGTCAATAAAACCAACATCATGCATATAGACTCATACCATGCACATCTTCATAACAAGTGGACCAATATTACAAAGTCATGCATAAAGACATATTCATAGACACATGCATTAGAACACCTTCCTAGAACTTCCTAAGGAGCTACTTGTTCAATGTCTAGATGGGTTCATTAGTTCCACCTATCCTAAGTAACCTCCCTTAAGTCATCCTAGTTAGGGTCCTAGTCATTTAGTTCCATTGTCCATTTTACTTTAGGGAAACTATAGTCTTAACTGACATAGACCATGTGATGCTAAACATGGAATCCGGTGTCATGAAACCCCACACCGAAAGAAGGTGGTCTACCGGACAAAGTAGAACCAAATATGACTTAGCTTTCTAGGTGGATCCACTAGCTAGTATCCTATGGGGGCAACATAGTTATGGAACTTGGAGGTACATGTGAAAATCCTCTTTATGCCTAATTGAGGAATTATAGTTATTCACTTATGGAAACCCTCTTTATACCTATTGAGGCATTGTGGTTATCCACCTAATGAGATTTATGGTAGACCTTCCTTCCCACACTGGGAAGGGAGACACACTCATACTCAAGTTCACTCGGTGCTAAGCTAAGTTCCCTTTGTTAAAAACCTTTATTAACATTACTTTATAAAACATAGTCTTAGGAGAGTCATCCCTTCATATGCTTAGCTCATAGGTCATAGATGAAAGTTTGTCAACCTTAGATCATGTGAGGATTCCCTTCACATGGACCTAGCATATGTAAAGCACCATCTAGTTTAGGGTACACATGAATACACCTTTCAAGTCCCTTCTCTTAACTAGATCTTCATACATGTGTGTGTGAATACTTATATGTGAGCAAACCTTTTCACATAAAACATAATTGCCACACATAGACATACATCATTTCATTCATGCATAAGTGTACAAGTGTAACTATATGGACCATGCTTTCATATAAACACAATTAGACACTAGGTATAATCATACTTCATCAGACCACATACTTTACATTATACCATATAAGACATGTTCATAACACACCTTCATGGACTCAAGCTTAGCATGCATAATAGTAGACATTAGTGGATATGAGAATTACCCTTCATTTAGACACCATGACCTATACTACTTGTAAGCATGCATGTAGAGTGAGGGTGTGTGTACATTGGTCAATATGATCACATAATGAATATCAACAACATATTGAGGCAGCGACCCTCTTAGAACCACAATACACATTCAAGCATAGACCACACAACACACTTTAGATTAGGAGGCAAGCATAGGAGGCAAGCTAACTTCATTTTGTTACTTTAAGACTCCTAACATTAGCTATTCACTCATTTTCATAGGGGTACATGGGTAGGGGTCATCAATCATTAACACTTCATCAATGGCAGCACCTACACATGATCTTACACACCCATTTACATGCTCATAACAATAGTAACATAACCTAGATTCACAACTATAATAGAAGACTAGGCACAAGTTATACATAAGGTGATCATCATAATCACTCAATCATATATTCATAAATTTTCCTTAAAGGCCATGTTCAACACATATATAATGACAATAAAGTAAACACCGCCACCATAAGTGGACCATACAACACAATGCCATACAAGGCTTCATCAACTACAATAATATAAGGAAAGTAGAGGAGATAAGCATTCTTACCAATTTCTCACCCTTTGATCATCATTGATCAATACACCTTGTTTATAAAAAACTCATATATTGGGCAGTAGCTATATGTACTTTAATCATAAAAGAAACCATGTACAAGTTGCTACAAAATCATACTACCATCTAAGACAATATATCACACATATGGTAGAAAGTAGAGAGTTATAGGTCATCAAGTAACTTCCCTAGTTTAGTTCATCAATCATCTTGTATCATTAATATTCATTTAAGGCAGCAGCTAAAGAAATCATAGCCTAGACGAGATCCTACTACAATTGCCAATAAGTTCGAGATCACGGTGAACATTCTTCATATTAGGAATTCATGGAAGAGGAAGTTGCTTTTGTTAATCCTATTCAAACTATCATACATTGATCCATATCACATAATTCATTATCAATACACATTCTAGGCAGTAGACCTAAGCATATTAACATACTCGAAATCCACTTTTATATAATTAAGAACCAATGTTACAGTGATCACACTTTACTACTTAATCGCTTAGGGGAAACTAGATCAATTCATGCCAATTCTTCTTTACTTTGATCATACAAGATTCCCATCCATAATTCATTCATGATATTAACCTGAAACAGTGGCTACAAACAAATTAACATAATCCAAAGTCTTACAACAATCAACATGAAGCCAAACTTACAGTGAATACATAGATCACAAATTAATCATGTTAAATCCTTCATACATCGATACACATGCATCCTTCATCGTCAATCATCATTAATCCACATAAATAACAGTAGGTATAGACAATTCAACACAAGAGAATCGCAATTCAACCAACAACAAGCCATGATCACAAAGACCATGCAAGGACTAAATCGATTTAGGGAAGGAACATGGGTTCATCATGCAATTAGATTAAAATCATGTTAAAACCAATACATTAACATCAATTCATCATGATTTAACCATTTAAAACGTTTTTAGAAAGAACCCATGGCTAGATTCAAGAAGAAGAACTTTGATCATAAAATCTCTTTTGAAACTTTAAGATTAACTCTCTAGATGGAAGGATAACTAGAGATGAAGGATCACCATATCATTTTCTAGTTGAAAACCTCTAAAACTTGGTGAATAACCCAGGAGAATCCAATCTACAAGCTGTTGTTGAGCTTCAACAACAATGGAGGTTTCTAAAGAGAGTTGGTTTTGGAGGGAAGGTTCAATTTCGTGAGAAGGGATTGGGAATGGGTTGTTCATGTGTTTGGACCATTAAATACACCCAAAATAGGTAAGTTACTCAATTAGAGTCAGTTTAGGACGTGGAGTGAATTTCCCATTCACCCATTAAGTAAAACAGTCGCCAGGCAGTGATTGCAGGCCACAAACGACGGATCACCATCGACTGGCCGTCATTTGGTTCCGTCGATTGGAACTTGGCCTATTTTTTGGTTGAGACTCTCCCAGGATAAGTGTCCATTGACGAGACCTCACCTACGGGCCGTTGGTCAACCAACAGGACGTCGTTTGGTTCAGTCAATTGACACTGCAAATGCAGTGTCTCGACCAGCCTTGGGTCCTTCTTGTGGGCCCTTTTGCGGGGCCCTTTTGAAGTCGTACCCGGAAGTTTCCAACATAAATACAAATCATGACAATCTGTAGACCTCCCACATGATTTTTACCCAAATCAAATACTCGAAACTCGTTCAAACATACAAGGCCCCATCAAGACGCACATGAACGTCTCAAGGGCTAACTTTGGAACGTCTTGGACGTTCTTGGACGTTTGACCTCCAAACTTCACGAAACTCCATACACTGTCTAAAAATCATTATAACTCATTTTAAGACTTCATAATCTCATGACATACACATATAAGCACGCATAGACACATGAGACACATAGGTGACTAATCGTCGAACGTCTTGGTCATCCCTTGACGTTCGACTTCCAAATCACTTCAAACTTTACATACTGCCTCAATACCATATTATACGACATTTTAGGACATTAGAACCTTAATACAAACATGTTGGGATTTGGACACCCTAACTCATTTTTGGGGGTCTTACAAATATATTATGAGGATTTGTGTAATTAATTATGTGAAGTATGATCATATCTATCTATATGTGATTAATGTGAAAGTATGTGTTCTTATATTGATGTAGTTATGTTATCATGTTAGACTTTGACTTTGTCATTATGTGTGTATTCTTAAAATTGATGCATGATTCTTCCTAATTGAATATGTGAATCTTATGATGTTATATTAATGATATTATGGGAGCATGTAGGAGAACTAGTAAGTATGCTTAGTTGACCTTATGTGCTTCTAGAATGATATGTTATGTGTGAAGTATGTTGTGTCTTGTTTTTGTAGACTTGTGTCCCTTACTTGATACATGTATAATGAGAATATGACTTCTTGACTTAGTATGCTAAAGCTTCTTATTCTTGTATGTATGTATGACATGTGACGTTGAATGATGTTAAGAAGGTCTTTATGTGGAGCCTTCAACCTAGTTGTAAGGTTATGACATCCTTGAAGCCGAAAGACGTAATAATATCCTTCTTGTGTGAATGGTAGACTTAGGGATTGATTGGCTGGAACGACATGACATTATCCTTAGAAAAATCATTTAGCTAACCTCTTGACCACTGTAAGGCAACCCTAGTGGACCTCTTTGGTAACGTGAATGTGATTGGGTTACGAACTAGATATGGAACCTCTTCATGTACTCCTTTAGTGAAATACTCTATAAGAACAAAGGCTAGCACCGATTGAGTATGCATGGGTAGTAGTTTTAGTTAAGTAGGAGACTAGAGTACAAAGAAACCCTAGATATTCCTTAACCATGTGCCTACATGAGATGTGTCCAAGTTCTACCACTAGCAAGTAGAAAACCCTCTATCAGAGTAGGTTACACGTCCAGATTTCATGCTTAGCTACCATGAACTATGTCGGTTATTGCCTATTCTCATCATATGGGATACCCTCTAGTATTGGAGAAGTTCTAGGAAGTTTAGGTGGTGGTATGGGACGCTGTCTAAAAATTACACAATAGGCTTTGGAGCTGTTAGTGAGTGAGTCCCTAGGTCTTCTCGAAGACCATTACTTGAATGTCCTTATATGTGATGAATGTCTCTTAATTATATAAGAAAGATAATAACTTAATTTGGAAAGTATGATAATGAATAAGTACATAACTAGAGAAGTTTAAGAGTTGCTTAGTTAAGGTGTGAAGGGGGCATAGGAATGGTCACTCCATGTCTTACCTAGGGAAGTATTAAGAATGACTCTAGTTAGGGAAAATAACTTGAATAAGTAGACATGATCTAAACTTAGGTAGTCTTGAGGATTATTTAGTAAGCTTGGAAAGGATGTATGGCTTTCTCTTCTTGCCTTACTTAAGTAAGTCTTTTGGATAACCTTTGGAAATAGAATGTCATATATTATAAGAATACTTGTCACGCCTCAAAACCCATTAAGACGGACAGGCACCCGATGCCCTAAAGGCCCGAGAGAACCAACCTACAACCTGTTCTTACTGAGCATATACTATAACAATTGAGACAAGTTAACTTTGGATGCAGCGATACAAACCAACGTAAGTAGATCCAAAAGTTATATACAAGACTTGGCCGTTTAGGCCACAACTCCTTAAGACACAACTGAACCATGTACATACGTCTACAAAGCCTCTAAAAGATAGAAGACTAGAGTAGGTCGGGACAGACCCCGCCTTACCCTTAACTACGATACAATACCAAACGAATTTACCAAGGACTTAATAAAGCTCCGAATCAACTTGGAGCTCACCAAAAGTAGCAGAATTTCGAGTGCTCCTACTGAGGAGGTCTACTAGCTGGAGTACCTGAGCCTGCAGCATGAAATGCAGCGTCCCCAATACGGGACGTCAGTACGAAAAATGTACTGAATATGTAAGGCAAAAAGTATATGTAATACAAGGCACAAATGAAATCAAGTAGCAACATATGAGTGCATAGATTAGGATAGAAGACCACCTTTGCTTACTCTTGTGGAATCAAGTAAGCTACATTCTTTTCTTTACGTTCTTTGTATGTTATAATCTTTGTTGGGCATGTGATACAAGTGACCAGCTGATCAGTGGTAGAAGAGGATGACCCATGCTAGGCGTATTAACCCCTGGGATGCGGTCCTCATAATTACACAACTTGGGATCGGCCCATGCTAGGCTTTCGCCCCTGAGCTGCCACCCTTCTATACCAATAGGGATCGGCCCATGCTAGGCTTTCGCCCCTGAGCTGCCACCCTTCTATACCAATAGGGATCGGCCCATGCTAGGCTTTCGCCCCTGAGCTGCCACCCTTAATTAAATAGATTTCTTCACTTAGATTCTTTAATCTTTGAGATTATTGTTAATCAGTTCATAACTCTTTTGAGATGTTATTTTGGATAATCGTAACACTTTGAGATGTTGATTTGGTGGTCATAATCATCTTGGAGACATGAAATTACGGAACAGTAGTGGAATACATGAAAGCAATACTTTGAGGCAGTAACAATGACATAAGGAGCTATGAAACATCAACACCTTACTTTAAGACCTTAATGGCACAATTGACTTCAATTGGCTTAGGAGAAGGATTCATCAAACTTTATTTTGCAAATACCATTTCTATAACAGCACAAGGGGAAATTACACAAGTATAGAGTAGTGAACATATAATAAAGTAGTTCCATGTACTTAGAATGGGGAAAGAAATATTGTTAGCTATTTGGATATAGTACGCTGCCACCATGCTTCCTTTTCTAGAAATAGAACTTATGAGAATCACTTCATTGATATTAATTGCAGGTGGCAGATTTCATGCCAAAAGGATATAGAATCGAATAGCCTTACATACCTTATATTTATGACCAATACCACTATCACGATTCAGCCTTCCTTATTGGGTGCTAATCTACAACATAAGTCATGATTAAACTAACATCAGCAGCTAATCACAATAAGGTTCTCCAAAACAGTAGCTAAAAATATTTGATGGAAATCAGGCCCATACAACCCTTACATAAATGGTGAACCACCACACCCTTCCTCTACACATTAATACAACTTCACACATCATTTCCAGAGATACTCAAACAGCCCTCAACAACAATATTCATAAGGCAGCCACTAACAATCTCAAATCTTTCAGCATAATAGGAGAATATTGACTCAAAGATTTATCACAATCCATGAATTCTTGATAAACATATACAAAATTCTCCACTCCAAATATTATCAAAGAGAGAAAAACAAATGGGTTGAAGTCTTACCTTAATTCTGAAAATTTATCCTCTAAACTTGTACTTCAAGAATTCAAACTCTCCTTCAAACTCTTACTTGAAAAATTAGACAGCACTCAAGAACTCTAAGGTGTGTAAGGCTGCTAATTGAAGCCAAGAGAGACCAAGAAAGAACTTAGGAAATCTAAAATATTTGCAAGTTCAAAATGGAGAATAAGACTTGATCCTTATCCTTTGAAAAAGGAAGTGTTATGGCCGACACTCTTGACCAATTTTGGGCCATATAATGTCAAGTAGGTGCCCCACCTGCTTGTCCTTTTAACTTGGGCCCTTTTGGACTTAATATTATTGGACCTTGGCTGTCCATTTTTCCTTTGTTCTTTTAATCAGCTTGGGACAGATTAGTGCAAGTAGGTGGTACACACTTGGCCCAATAACATGGTAAAACCAATCTTAGGAGGTCATGTACTTACTTAGTTTCATTTGGGCTTTATCCATAATGGCCAATTGGCAGATTTGGCTGTTGGGCCTTCTTTCATTCACATTTTCTTTAATAGGTTTGGGCTTCAAATGAGCCCCTAAATATAAGCCTAAATCTGGTCAATCAAACTTGGGCCCTTTAACTATAATATAGATCAAGTAGGTGATGCAGCTACTAGCTCAATTACCACCTTACTATAATTACTTAAATACTTTCCATCGGAGTTAACTTGCAATACATATGCTAAAACGTGCAAGGCATTACATCACCTTCCAAGCTAGTTTAAACCAACACTAATCATGTAAGAAATATGATCCCTCATCTACACTATAAGTATAAGTCAAGTATAACATGAATAGAACTACCACATACAAAAATATAGGCCGTTACAGGCGCGCATGCAGTGCATCCATCACAGGCCTGGCGCGGCGCGCTCCTCCTGCACTCCTCTGATGTTGTTCTTCATTTTAAACTCCTTTTCCATTTTTTCTTGATCATTTCCCTTAGTAACCTGAAAAATCACTAATCATGTATATTAGTATGCAATCAACGCAAACTTGAGCCAAAACATGCTAGTTAGATTAGATAATGTCCTAAACTAACGTTAAAGATGGGAAATTTGTTGTGATGGGGCATATAAATATGCCCAAGATCACCGAACATGTTTTTTAATTCAAGAGTAAGTGCAGTAAATAAAGAACACTTGACCTATTTTTTTTAAATAGAGAGTAAGCGCGGTAAATAAAGAACAATTTATTTTTACGTGAAAAACACCCGATTCATAAAGATATAAAATATCTGGACATGTACCTCTAAAGGATTTAACTCACTTCACTAAACTCGATTACAAACACAATAACCTAAAGAATTAATTCTAATTCCTACAACTAGATGCCAAGTCTTGGAGTTGTCCCAAGTTGAAGACAGTGATCTCTACTCTAGTTTATAACTCACTGGATTATGCAATAAAGCATTAAATATATATCCAAGTCATCCCAGGTTCTTCAATATGTTGTACTGTATCATGACGTGTCAACCTATAAAAAGCAAATGTTGCTCAATCAAGAAATGGCTTTACTGCTTTTAAATGCGTCAATTGAGTGGACCTCCTATTTGCAAAACTTGTTCAAAAAGTTGTACTCCACTTGAGACTCCTTGAAATCTTCTCTTTCTTTGAGAGTTGTAGTCAAACACTAATTTTTTTATCTTCAACACTGTTTATTTAACAGTGGGTAAGTTATCTAAAGTAATTTTGTTCTTCAATTTAAGCACACAGGACATGACTTTATCTGTACATGCAATTCTAGTGTCTGTTGAAACAAATTTTCATGAACCAGGTTTGATTAATGTCTCATAGCTTTTCTTCATCAAAACTAGATGTGAAATCTAACAAATGCCCCCTTTTGATGATGGAAAACATAAATCATTTTACTCCCCATATCATACTCTACTTAGGTTAGTTTACTTGAGTTATAAATAATGCATATACGCTTTATCTTCTCCTTTAATTTTTAGCATCTTCAAAAACTATTTCGATCTAAAAAATAATGAATTAGTTCAAGTGAGGAAGTAATTACTATGCACCATTTAGGCAACCATTTAGTCTACAACAGAACCAACACCCAACACATCATTTTTTGTTTGATAGTTCCACACTTGGCTTGAACACAAACAATAAAGTCTTTAATGATAGTGTAAGATCCCGAAAGTGACTTAGGTGAACTAGAGCCTAACATGTTGTTCATGATGGTATAAGGTCCTAAAATGGTCTATAATGTTGTATTTAGGCAGTAGCTAAGAGTTTAGGTGCATTGGAAGTCAAACGTCAAAAGACGACCAAGACGTTCGACGACTAAGTCACCTAAGTGCCTCATATGTGGTTCTATGTGATTAAGTGGGATTCATGAGGTTTTAAGGTTCTTAAAGTATTTATTATGATATATATAGGTAGTGTGTCAAGTTTCGTGAAGTTTGAAGGTCAAACATCCAAGAACGTCCATGATGTTCGAATAATGTGCCTTGAAACGACCTTGTGTGTCTAAGCATGTTTTGTCGGATTTTACGTGTTCATTTTGGGTGAAATTCATATGAGAGGTGATAAAATCGTATACGAGCATGTTTGAGTTGGAAACGTCCGTGCAAGTATCCCCAAGGACCATCCAAGGGTCCTTGAGGAAGGACCCAAGTTGGTGCCCAAGGCTGCCCATGACAGCCCAAACCACGGAGGCAATCGACGCCCAGTGGGTCAATCGACGCTCCGTTTGTTGGGTCTCATAACTTGGGACTTATACTGGGGGGAAGGAGGGACCAAGGAAAAGCCTCAGTCCCAGACCACAGACCAACAGGACGGTCCGTTGGTGGCTGTCCGTCGATGGCACTGTCTCCTGCGTGCAGTTCACTACCAAGTGAGGGGTGAACTTGTAAATTCACCCCACTTTCAAATAAGAGTATTGTAGGTTCCTAAGGGGTCTTTTGGGTATTTTAAATGTGTATTTAACCCTTTAACACTTAGAATATTTCATTCTTCAAAATCAAAACCCAAGAATCCCTTAGAAATTCCTTAAGACTCCATTGAAACCAAAATTCAAGGAAGAGCTTGGATTAGAGATTTGAGTGGTGATTCTTCATAAAATTGGAGGATTAGATTCATTGAGGTATGGTTTTTGATCCTTGAAACTCGTTTCATCAAGGAGCCCAACTTTCAAAGATGTTTTCTCAAGTTTTCAAAATTGAACTTGACCTATTTCATGATTTATCCATGGGTTCTTGCATTAAAGGTTTTTAATCATTGTTTAGTGATTGAATTGTTATTGTATTGATGATTTTAACTTAAATAACCTATGAACCCGTGTAATTGATGAATCCTAGTTTTTGACTAATTTATGGGTTACTTGATATTGGTCTAATGCTTATGAATTAATGTGTAGTTTCTTGTGGGCTATCTAATGATGTAAGAATTGTATTCCTTTGATATCTAATTGGTCTTAGATTGATAAATCTATATTTAATTGACTTAGATTTCATTGATTATTATAGTTTATGCATTGAATTGATGTTCATGGCCATGGGTAAGGGCCTTATGATATTGAATTGGATGATTTGGCATAGGATTGAAGAGTTGAGAATGAAGTGGTGGTACTCTGCCCTATTTCCCCTTATTTAATGTTAATTAGACTTCAATTATGTTGTGATTGGTTTGGTCCACTTATGGTGGCGGTGTTATGTGAATTGATGTGGCCTTGTTGGCGTTATTTTTAAGTATTATGATGATCATGGCCTTGTCGGCACTACTTGAAGTAATATGACTATTTGTGTAGTTGATTATGGATGTATGATCATATCTACCTACATGTGAAGTGATGTGAAAGTATGTGTTCTTTTATTGATATTATGTGATCATGTTGTATGTAGTCTTAGAGTTGATGCATGATCGTTTCCTACTTGGCTATATGAGTCTATAATGGTTATGTTGATGATGATGTAGAAGTGTATAGGATGACTTTAATATGATAATAGTTGTTCGTATGTGCTTCTAGAATGACATGTAATATATGCTAAAGCGAAGTATTGTTGTGTCTTATTTAGGTAGACTTGTATTCCTTACTTGATGCATGTATAATATGAATATGTGATGTCTTGACTTAGGAAGGTAAAGCGTCTTAGTCTTGAATGAATGAATGATAGGTGAGACCTTGAATGATGATAAGAGGGTCCTTTATGTGAAACCTTGAACCAAGTGGTAAGGTTATGAAACTTGAAGTCGAAAGTCGTAACGGTATCCTTCATGTAATGAATGATGGACTTAAGGTTGATTGGATGGAACGACATCACATCAAACCTTAGGAAAGTCATGATGAGCCTCTTGTCTCCATTATAAGGTAGCCCTAGAGGACCTCTTTGGTAGGGTAAATGTAATTGGGTTATGAACTTGATATGGAACCCTTTTGTATGAACCTTAATGTGAATTAATCTATGAGAACGAAGGCTAGCACCGAGTGAGTATGGTAAGGGAAGTAGCTCTAGTGAAGAACGAGACTAGAGTACAAAGTAAGCCCTTCATATTCCTTAACCATGTGCCTACATGGGATGTGTCCAAGTTCTACCATTGGCAAGTAGAACAACCTCATCGGAGTAGGATAGAACTCCGGATTCCATCTTTTGCTACCATGGTCTATGTCGGTTATTGCCTATTCTCATCATGTGGGATACTTATTAGCATTAGAGAATTTCTATGAAGATTAGGTGGTGGTATGGGACGCTATCTAGACATTGCACAATAGGCTTTGAAGGTGTTACAAAGAGTCCCTAGCTCTTCTCCAAGACCATTACTTGAATGTCCTTTATGTGGTAAGTGTCTCTTAATGAACTAATGAATTAATGACTTACGTTAGAAAGTTTGTAAATGCATGAGTACCTAATCTAAAGTGACTTAAGGATTCCTTAGTTAAAGTGTGAAGAGGGCATATGGGATGATCTCTTTATGTCTTATCTATGGAAGTCTTGAGAATGGCTCTAGTTAGGGAAGTTGGTTGATTCTTTAGGCATGATCTAAGCTTAGGAAGTCTTACGGATTATTTAGGTAACCTTGAAGAGGGTGTATGGGCGTTCTCTTCTAGGAGTACTTAAGTAAGTCTTTTGATAGCCTTGGTAAGGAGAATGTCATTTCTTATATGTTATGTGTTTGGTGCATTGTAAGTGTGTATGTGTTCCATTATAAGTAGCCTTGAGGATCGATTAGGCACATTTAGAGAGGGTGTATGGGCGGTCTCTCTTTGTATGACTTAAGTGAATCTTAGGGTAGCTTTTAGTGGGATGATTACATGCTACAAGAGGTTTAAAATGAAGAGAAGAGACTTCACTGTAACAGTGAGGAAATTCACTGTTACAGTGAAGTCTTTAAAATGCATTAAATTGTCTAAATGTTATCTTATGTGTTTTTAAGTTGACAAATGTTATTCTTATGATTATATTATGATATTTAAAATAAAAGATGCATATTTCAAATAAATGTCCATTTTCATGATTTTTATGCATTGTGTCATACTTAGTACATGTGGTTGTACTAATCCATGTTTTTATCTATCTCTATAGTTGTTGGTAGGTGAGGAGCATTTGGGAAGCAAGATTTGGATCGTAGCACCGTTCAAGTGAAATTGAAGTATGTCCTCAATTGACTCGAGGGCATATATTTATGTCTTTTATTTTGAAGTATTGTAACAGACTAAGTATTTCTATATTCGTATTGTGTATGGGTCGTGTCCCGTGTATTCTCGCATCTTAAGTTTGATGAGATTGAGACTTAGCATTTCCTATGATTTTATATGAAAGAGTTTTTAAAGACTATGATATGTTTTGTGAAAAGTTTTAATTCCGCACTACTTTTCACTATGTATATGCGATGAATGATATGAAAGGGCTTGTATAAGACCTCCGAGAGGTCGAGTACGCCAGTTGAAATCCGAGATTGTTCCCTAACTTCTAGGGTGTGGTCTTGGGATGTGACAGATAGCAGTCAATCGGAATCCATATGCAAAGTCATATTGATTTTATTTCCATTTAATTTTGCTCTACCCGTTGCATGTGCTTCATAATCGAACTAGACAAATAAACTGAAACATTTGTATCAAACATCTCCATAAGAGTGAGGTTCTGATACGTGTAAATTACACCTCCCAGAAGAAGTATAAAGTGGTCGTTATTCAATAAAGAACATCATTAAAGTTAGGGTCGGTCTACTGGGGAATATGATTCAAACTTAGTTCAATTGCTATTACTTGTGCTCTTAATTGTATTATTTATGCAAAAGGGGTTTCTATAAAGTAATATTTGTAACTATTGTAAGTAGAATGTAACCAAGTAACAAAGTAACAATTTCACTTATTTTAATCAATATAATACGAAACTATGGTCGTATTCCCCATGAATTCATAACTAATTAAAACCATATATCAGTAACCTTTTCGGATGTGATACATGCCAGATAGGTAAGTTATTTATAACCTAAGTTGTTGATTGCCTAATTACATGAATTCACCTCACAACACGATTAGTCAACAAATGTATGATTTACTAACCTTTACCTTTGATCTCAAATTAGCTATCCTTGAGTAATTTCAAGCTACTAGATGAGGGTTGATATAGCCTCAAATCTTCATTATGTAATCAATTTTGCCATTTGTCAGCCCCTTGGTCAGGCATATAAGAATAAGGCAAGTCATAACGTTTTCAACCTTTTAAAATTAATCAAAGCGAAAGGAAAAAGAATACATGTTTGCACTTTATTCATAAATTACTATGTATTATATCTACTTCTTTAATTCATCATGGTTCTCACAATCCTAGTTAAAGATTTAGATACTCATAATTGTATGATTACAATCAATAATGATTGGATTAAAAGAAATCATGAACTTACAACGTGAATATTGAAAACTCAGAATCTTGAGTTGGAGTTCAAAGTAAATAACCAAATATCCAAGCATAATTAATTACAAAAATTCAAGAATAAAAGCAAAATAGTTGTTTACTTCTATTTTCTGAACCAAAACTTACATAACAACGTAAAAAAACTAGGAAAAGTATTTATAAACATACAACACTGTATCGAAAATGATTGGGAAATTGGAGTAAATAAAGGGTGTGTTTGGTATGAAGGAAAATATTTTCTGTGGAAATTGTTTTCCTAGAAAATGTTTTTCTGGAAAACAAGTAGATATTTAACTTATTTTCTCATGTTTGGTTGGAGAGTAAAAAATATTTTTCGGAAAATTATTTTAGTGTTTGGTTTTTGAATGAAAAATGTTTTTGAGAAATATATTTTATTTTTTACTAGAGTACAAAATAATTTTTGAAGTTGATTTTAAAAAAAAAAAAAAAAACTTAATTTTTTTTCGTAGGGGTGGGGTGGGGTTCGAGGGTAGGGATTAAAAATAAAAATTTGAAGTTGAGTTTTAGTTTTAAAAAACAATAATATTATTTTTTTTTTGGGGGGGGGGGAGGGGGCTAGGGGGGGGGTAGTGGGTAGGGTGAAAAATGAAATTTTTGAAGTTTAAAATATTTTTAAAAAAACAAACTTAAATTTATTATTATTTTTATTTATTTTGGGGGGGGGGGTGAAAAAAATGAATTTTTGAAGTTGAAAATAATTTTTTTAAAAAAACTTAAATTATTATTTTTGGGATAGGGGATGGTAGAGGGTCCGAGGGTAGGGGTGAAAAAAATGAAATTTTGAAGTTGAAAATATGTTTTAAAAAATAAACTTAAATTTTTTTTAGAGGTAGGGGAGCTGGTAGGGGGGTGAGTTGCGGGCTGGTAGGGTGGGTGGGGGTGGGGGCTGGTAGGGGAGTGGGTTGGGGACTGGTAGGGGGGTGGTAGGGGGAGGTTGGAAGAGAGTTATGGAAAATATTTCCTTAAGTTTTGAGGGGAGGTCATTTTGCTTATATTTGAGGAAAATTAATTGATTTGGAAAATATTTTCCAAAACATTTAACCCAATCAAACATGAGAAAATTGGAAAACATTTTCCGGAAAATGTTTTCCTTCATACATCCAAAATTTTGTAACCAAATATATAGATTGTAGTCTTCTATACGGCTCATGAAACGCTCTCGTAGATGGAAGCAATTGATCAGTCTCAGGCCTTTTCCACAAAAAAGAGTTACAAAATGTCGACTTATTTAGAATAAAAACGCGACTCTTTAGAGGATTTTAAATAGATAGATTAAAAGATAAAATTAAATATGATTTTCAAATGCAATAAAAATACTTTTTAAAAAATGAAACATGTGTTATATATGCTGAAAATGTGTTCTCCTTAATCTTAGGAACTTCTTGTTAACATAGTTTTTCATGAAAAAATTGCTTATAAACTATACACATTTTTCCAAGGCCTTTGCCTTTGGTGTAATGACTCGGAAGGCTATTTTAATTTTTTTATGAAATTACTTTTTTATTCCTTTCGATATTGCTCCAAGTAATTTATATTTAGCCGATAAAGGTTGTTTGAGAAATTTGAACTATGTGTTTAGCTATAATTAATTAATTAGTGGGTTAATTTTAAATAATTAATTTTAGTGAGTGATTAATGGCCCAAGTCCATAATTTCCTTCTTTAAGGATAATTTAGCTAACTAGTCAAAAAAATCAACTTATTTAGTGATAATATCCATACTTTAATAATATTAGTAAACATATCAAAAATGTCATTATTTTGAAAATAAATAATTATTTTGATAATATTAATATTTTCTCTTTCATTATTTACACCCATGTTTTCTCTCTCATAGATTACACATTTTCCTATATTTATGTAATTGGATAGATATTAATGTCATTTTAAATTTTCTCTCTCTTTTCTCATGCTTATCAATTTCTCTCTCTAACTTTCTTTCAAATCAAATCCCCAGATTTCATCTTTCTCTTTTCTTACGCTTCTTTTCAATTTCTCTCTCTAACATTGTTCCAAATCAAATCCACAGATTTCATATTCAATATATTAATATTTTCTATTATTTTCATTTAATTTCGTTGCAAGATTGGATTTGAAGATTAACATTGATTTGGGTATTATGTTTTTCATATTCCTTATTTATTTACTTACTGATTTTACTAATTTTTTTTATTTTGTTGTTCTTAAAACATTTTTTAGGGTTTGATAATACAAAATTCTCTCTTCAATGGACGATTTCAAGAGAGTTAATAGAGGTATTTGACAAAATAATCATATATTTATTGTATTTTGTATTCTGTTTTTTTTTGTGTGTGTTAGTTATGTCAATGTAACACATTTTATGAGTTTGATTGTGTATTTACTATTATCGAATAGATTTGTAAGTGTATATGGAATTTTCATTCTGTTATAGTTATTATTTATTTTTGTATTTCATAGTTTTAATGTTTTTTGTATTCATAGATTTGGAAGTGTATATTGAATTTTGTTGCTGTTTTAGTCAGTATGTATTTTTTTATTTCATAATTTTATTGTATTTTGTATCCATAGATTTGGAATTGTATATTGTATTTTATATATTTAATTCATTTTGTATTCTGTTTTTTTTTTTGTGATAGTTATGTCAATGTACCACAGTTAGTATTTATTTTTGTATTTTATAGTTTTAATGTTTTTTGTATTCATAAATTTGGAAGTATATATTGAATTTTGATGCTGTTTTAGTCAGTATGTATTTTTATATTTCATAGGTATATTGTATTTTTGTATCTATAGTCTTGAAATTGTATATTATATTTCATATATCTAATGTATTTTGTATTATTTTTTTTGTGATAGTTATGTCAATGTACCACATATTAGTAATATGTGTTTTTTATTTCTCACATTGATACGTATTCAGTAAATTAAGTGCACATTTACATTTATGCAACAAACCCAGAAAAAATAATGATAATTGCATTGATCAAAATATATAATAATTCAAAACGCAAATACATATGATTAATTATTATACAAACAAAATCGCATCAAATCACAATCAAATACAAAAATATAAGGATTAATTAACTAAAACATACCTGACTTTCGACTTTTCTATTGTGTTTATTTTTCCAAAAAGCTTTTACCCAGTTTATTTTCCAAAACATAAACCTCGCAAGAATTTTTTTTTTTAATGAACATCATGAATAATGGACAGATATATCGTTCAGTTTTTGAATAAGTTGTAATTGATGTTGAGAGTTTTAAGCATATGTTACTTTTTATAAATTTTCTCTCTCCTAAATAGCTCCAGTTTATTGTTTAAATTATGTATTCTTTTTAATTAAATAAAATAATTAAAATATACTTAAAATACATAATAAGGTAAAATTTTGACAGTATCACTAAATATTAAAAGTATTGACACTATACTCTATTAAATACTAAAATAATGACATTTTAAAAAAATTCCCTTTCTTTAATATCCCATATTAGTTTGGCTGATATGTTAAAAAGTGAATAGGGTTTAATATTTATTTTTTTTCTTTAAACTAATTGTACCAAATTTTTACGATGACCGACTCAAACTCCGAAGGAGAGAGAAACAAAAGAACTAATAAGTGCTCATGTACTTTTTAATGAATGTTCTCATTACTATTATTATTTTATTATATAAGTCAACAAAGGGCTGGACGAACGCTGCAATTAGATATGATACCCAAGGTTTTCTTAGTGGTAGGGGCGGACCCACCTGTAGAGTTTCGGGTGCTCGAGCATCCATTAACTTCGGCAGAAACTTTACATATTTATACAAAAAATACTGAAAATTTTATATAAAATTAGCTTCAGTACCATTACACAAAGTGTTCCATGGTCGCTATAGTTCTGACGACATATATTGGGTGCATTTGGTGCCCTTCATCGAGGGTTCGAGCCCCTGCGACAATATTTTTCTATTTTTGTTGAAAAAATGCCAACGAAACTTCTTGACTTACTTTTCAAAATTTTGATTGTATTTCTTTTTATTTTTCCAATTTTTTTTTGCATTTCATTTATTAATTAAATTATAAAAATATTAGTAGTGAACTTTTAGAGAGAATTTTTTTTTTACTAGCAAATGTTACAAGAATTGAGCATCCACAATTATCGAATTCTGGATCCGCCACTACTTAGTGGTACTATAAGTGTGTACTAGTTATGGATCAACTTTCACTTTTCAGAGGCCTATTTGCATAACACGTGTTTTTCCTGCAAACTATATGTATACCAATGCACTTGCCACTTTTTCTAATACCCACATGACCATTTTTTCTCTCTCCAACTTTCTATCATTTTTCCCTTTTGCTTTTTCACTTAGGGTCTATTTAGAAGTACATCATGATAATTAGATTTGATGTAATTATATTAATTGTTCTGCTTGGTTGGACATGATAATTATTTGGTGAACAGGTAATTGGTGAAGTTGGTAGGGTAATTACACTCTCCAATTCACAATCAGAGGCTGTGAATTGCTGGTAATTAGGTGCAATTACTCGCTGATTACTTTTTAATTTTTTTTTTCTATTTTAAATTTTTTTCACTTCTATTATTTTAAGTTCTATTTTTGTTTTTATTATTCTAAAACTTTCTAGAAATTTAATTTTTATTTTACATTATTATATTTCACTTTCTTCTTGTTCTCAACTTTACTTCACGTGATTCTATGTAATTTTTTTGTATTATCTATTTCTTTATGTCATGCTTATTTTTTTTTCATTAGCATAATTTTATTAGTATTCTAATTTTCAATTAAAATAGAATTTATTGTTAAGTAAGGTTATAGACTTATGGTTTTTAATCATATTTATGTATGCTATGTTGAAATTTTCTATAAGAGTATTATGTTAATTTTTTTTTGAATTTATAACTTATGTTGTATTTCAGTTTATTTGTTTTAGTAAAATTGAATTCACATTGCAAGTCTTTTTTTAATTAGACTTGATAATTTATCTTTTTGTCGAATATTTAATAATATATGAATTATTATTTATATTTGATCTTTTTATGAAACATGCATTTCACGATATTCATAGAAACTTCATACTTTTAGTTTTTATGATCAATTCAATTGAAATATATTAATTTGAAAAAATATAAATCAATATTTTTTTCATAATATTAGTTAATAACATATGAATTAAGTAATATATTTTTTAAAAAAAATATATCTCTTAAATATTTAAGGAAAAATTCATATATGGCAAACATATTTATGGAAATAATGCTCTATAGCTATAGTTTATCTAATTACGTTTTATGGGTATAATTTAATTTGCTATGCAATATTAAATTTGTATATAACGTTTTATCTGTTTATGATTTATACAAATTTTGTTTTTTAAATAAATTGATAAATATGGTAACACAAAATTTACCTAATCCCATGATTCAAGTTAATCGTTTTAAATTAAAAAAAAAATTCATAAAAGAGTTCTATAACGATACAAACACCATAACAATTAATTTCCTCACACTACTAATGCGAAATTAAACAAAAAAAAATTGGTCAATTTATATTCTTGTATATTTAATGCCTATTAAGAATTTCTTTCAACAAAACTTCATGTTTTGAACAACAAAAAATAATACTTTTGATTTTTATAGTATATAATTGAAATTTTCATATACGAATTTTGGTTTTTTGGTATCTATTCGAATTGTTGGTTGAACAAATTAATTGAAATTTTTCTTCTATTAATCAACTTTTTATCGTTTGTATATGTGGCATATGTATATATGAATTGTATGTGTATCGAAAAAAAAGGTTGTGCTTTGTTTTCATTAACATATATTGTAAGGTCTCGAAAATGACTTAGGAGAACTAGAGCCTAACATTGTTGTCATGATGTTCTAAGGTCCTAAAATGGTCTATAAAATGGTATAGAGGCAGTAGCTAAGAGTTTAGGTGCATTGGATGTCAAACGTCAAGGGACGATCAAGACGTTCGACGACTAAGTCACCTACGTGTCTCATTGTGGTTCTATGTGTTTATGTGTGATTCATGATGTTTTGAAGTTCTTAAATGAGTTATTATGGTATATATAGGCAATGTGTCAAGTTTCGAGAAGTTTGGAGGTCAAACGTCCACGGCGTTCGGAAGATGTGCCTTGAAATGACCTTGTGTGTCTAGGCATGTTTCGTCGAGTTTTACGTAATTGTTTTGGGTGAAATTCATGTGAGAGGTCATAAACTCGTATACGGTCATGTTTGGGTTGGAAACGTCCGGGTAAATATCCCCAAGGACCATCCAAGGGTCCTTGGGGAAGGACCCAAAGTTGGTGTCCAAGTTTGCCTAGACAGCCCCAAATGACTGAGGCAATCGACGGCTCGTGGGCTAGTCGAAGACCCGTCGATGGGTGACGTCAGTGGAGTCTTAGTCGTGGGAGAGAAGAGACCAAAGTCAAGTCTCTAAACCAAACGGCGGAAGGACAAGATGGTCCGTTTGTGGACAAATGGTCCGTCGACTGCCCAATCATCGATGGCCTGTCCATGCGTGCAGCCTCACTGTTAAGTGAAAGGTGATATTGTAATTTCACCCCACTTCCAAATAAGAGGTTTGGCGGTTCCCTAAGGGTCTTTTGGGTATTTTAAATGTGCTTATAAGCCTTTAAGACTTAGAAGATTTCATTCTTCAAAAATCAAAACCCCAAAATCCCTTAGAAATTCAATAAGACTCCATTGAAGCCAAAATTCAAGGAAGAGCTTGGATTGGAGATTTGAGTGGTGATTCTTCATCAAATTGGAGGATTATCATTGTTGAGTTATGGTTTTTGATCCTTGAAACTATTTTCATCAAGGAGCCCAACTGTCAAAGATGTTTTCTAAAGTTTTCAAAGTTGAACTTGACCTATTTCATGATCTACCATGGGTTCTTGCATTAATGGTTTTTAAACGTTGATTATGGATTGAATTGTTATTGTATTGATGATTTTAAACTAAATAACCTATGAACCCATGTAATTGATGAACCCTAGTTTATGACTAATTTATGGGTTACTTGATATTGGTCTAATGCCTATGAATTCTAGTGTAGATTTCTATGCGCTTTCTAATGATATAAGAATTGTATTCAATTGATATCTAATTGGTCTTAGATTGATAAATCTATATTGAATTGACTTAGATTCATTGAGTATTATGATTTATACATTGAATTGATGTTCATGGCCATGGGTAAGGGCCTTGTGATATTGAATTGGGTGATTTAGCATTGGATTGAAGGGTTGATGATGGAGTGGTGGTACGCTGCCTTATTCCCCTT
The DNA here is from genome assembly GCA_016801875.1 of Solanum sitiens. Taxonomy (NCBI): domain Eukaryota; kingdom Viridiplantae; phylum Streptophyta; class Magnoliopsida; order Solanales; family Solanaceae; genus Solanum; species Solanum sitiens. The sequence goes on along the minus strand of JABWTJ010000784.1, from coordinate 231,766 downwards.
TATTTTATGTTAATTAGGCTTCAATTATGTTGTGATTGGTTTGGTCCATTTATGGTGGCGGTATTATGTGAATTGATGTGGCCTTGTCGACGTTATTCTAAGTATTATGATTATCATGGCCTTGTAGACACTAATTGAAGTATTATGATGATTTGTATAGTTGATTATGTGAAGTATGATCATATCTACTTATGTGAAGTAATGTGAAAGCATGTGTTATTCTATTGATGCTATTTAGGTGATCATGTTAGACTAATGACTATGTGTTGATGTGTGTAGTCTTAGAGTTGATGCATGATTGTTCCTACTTGACTATATGAGTCTAAGATGATTATATTGATGATGACATAGTAGTGTATAGGATGACTTTAAGATTATAATGGTTCTACTCATGTGCTTCTAGAATGCCATGTAATATGTGCTAAAGTGAAATAATGTTGTGTCTTGTCTAGGTTGACTTAAGTGCCTACTTGATGCTTGTATGATAGTGAATATGTGATGTCTTGACTTAGGAAGCTAAAGCGTCTTAGTCTTGAATGAATGAATAGGTGATACCTTGAATGATTATTAGAGGGTCCTTTATTTGAAACCTTGAACCTAGTGGTAAGGTTATGAAACTTGAAGTCGAAAGTCCTAATGATATCCTTCATGTAATAAATAATGGACGTAAGGTTGAATCTCTGGAACGGAATCATATCAATCCTTAGGAAAGTCATAATGAGCTTCTTGTCGCCATTGTGAGGTAGCCCTAGCGGACCTTTCTTGGTAAATGCAATTGGGTTATGAACTTGATATGGAACCCTTTTGTATGAACCTTAATGTGATTTAATCTATGAGAATGAAGCTAGCACCGAGTGAGTATGGTAAGGGAAGTAGTTCTAGTTAAAGTATGAGGCTAGAATACAAAGTAAGCCCTTCATATTCCTTAACCATGTGCCTACATGGGATGTGTCCAAGTTCTACCATTAGCAAGTAGAACAACCTCATCGGAGTAGGATAGAACTCCGGATTCCATGTTTTGCTACCATGGTCTATGTCGGTTATTGCCTATTCTCATCATGTGGGATACCTATTAGCATTAGATAAGTTCTATGAAGTTTAGGTGGTGGTATGAAACGCTATCTAGACCTTGCACAATAGTCTTTGAAGGTGTTAGTAAGAGTCTCTAGGTCTTCTCTAAGACCATTACTTGAATGTCCTTTATGTGGTAAATGTCTCTTAATGAACTAATGAATTGACGACTTATGTTAGAAAGTATGTAAATACATGAGTACCTAATCTAAAGTGACTTAAGGATTCCTTAGCTAAAGTGTGATGAGGGCATATGGAATGATCTTGTAACGGCCTGTATTTTTGTATGTGGTAGTTCTATTCATGTTATAGTTGACATAGACTTATAGTGTAGGTGAGGGATCATGTTTCTTATGTGATTAGTGTTGGTTTAAACTAGCTTGGAAGGTGATGTAATGCCTTGCACGTTTTAGCATATATATTGCAAGTTAACTCCGATGGAAAGTATTTAAGTAATTATAGTAAGATGGTAATTGAGCTAGCAGCTGCATCACCTATTTGAGCTATATTATAGTTAAAGGGCCCAAGTTTGATTGGCCAGATTTAGGCTTATATTTAAGGGCTCATTTGAAGCCCAAACCTATTAAAGAAAAATGTGAATGAAAGAAGGCCCAACAGCCAAATCTGCCAATTGGCCCATTATGGATAAAGCCCAAGTGAAACTAGGTAAGTGCATGACCTCCTAAGTTTTGTTTTACCATGTTATTGGGCCAAGTGTGTACCACCTACTTGCATTAATCTGTCCCAAGTTGAATAAAAGAACAAAGGGAAAATGGACAGCCAAGGTCCAATAATATTAAGTCCAAAAAGGCCCAATTTAAAAGGACAAGCAGGTGGGGTACCTACTTGACATGATATGGCCCAAAATTGGTCAAGAGTGTCGGCCATAACACCTCCTTTTTCAAAGGATAAGGATCAAGTCTTATTCTCCATTTTGAACTTGCAAAAGTTTCAGATTTCCTAAGTTCTTTCTTGGTCTCTCTTGGCTTCAATTAGCAGCCCTAAAACACCTTAGAGTTCTTGAGTGCTGTCTAATTTTTCAAGTAAGAGTTTGAAGGAGAGTTTGAATTCTTGAAGTACAAGTGTAGAGGATAAATTTTCAGAATTAAGGTAAGACTTCAACCCATTTGTTTTCCTCTCTTTGATAATGTTTGGAGTGGAGAATTTTGTATATGTTTATCAAGAATTCATGGATTGTGATAAATCTTTGAGTCAATATTCTCCTATTATGCTGAAAGATTTGAGATTGATAGTGGCTGCCTTATGAATATTGTGGTTGAGGGCTGTTTGGGTAGCTTGGGAGATGATGTATGAAGTTGTATTAATGTGTAGAGGAAGGGTGTGGTGGTTCACCATTTATGTAAGGGTTGTTTGGGCCTGATTTCCATCAAATATTTTAGCTACTGTTTTGGAGGACCTTATTGTGATTAGCTGCTGATGTTAGCTTAATCATGACTTATGTTGTAGATTAGCACCCAATAAGGAAGGCTGAATCGTGATAGTGGTTTTGGTCAGAAAAATAAGGTATGTAAGGCTATTCGATTCTATATCCTTTTGGCATGAAATCTGCCACCTGCAACTAATATCAATGAAGTGATTCCCATAAGTTCTATTTCTAGAAAAGGAAGCATAGTGGCAGCGTACTATCTCCAAATAGCTAACAATATTTCTTTCCCCATTCTAAGCACATGGAACTACTTCATTATATGTTCACTATTCTATACTTGTGTAATTTTCCCTTGTGTTGTAATAGAAATGGTATTTGCAAAAGAAAGTTTGATGAATCCTTCTCTTAAGCCAATTGAAGTCAATTGTGCCATTAAGGTCTTAAAATAAGGTGTTGATGTTTCTTAGCTCCTTATGTCATTGTTACTGCCTTAAAGTATTGTTTTCATGTATTCCACTACTGTTCCGTAATTTCATATCTCCAAGATGATTATGACCACCAAATCAACATCTCAAAGTGTTGCGATTAACCAAAATAACATCTCAAAAGAGTTATGAACTGATTAACAATAATCTCAAAGATTAAAGAATCTAAGTGAAGAAATCTATATAATTAAGGGTGGCAGCTCAGGGGCGAAAGCCTAGCATGGGCCGATCCCTATTGGTATAGAAGGGTGACAGCTCAGGGGCGAAAGCCTAGCATGGGCCGATCCCAAGTTGTGTAATTATGAGGACCGCATCCCAGGGGTTAATACGCCTAGCATGGGTCATCCTCTTCTACCACTGATCAGCTGGTCACTTGTATCACATGCCCAACAAAGATTATAACATACAACAAGGTAAAGAAAAGAATGTAGCTTACTTGATCCCATAAGAGTAAGCAAAGGTGGTCTTCTGTCACGCCTCAAAACCCATTAAGACGGACAGGCACCCGATGCCCTAAAGGCCCGAAAGAACCAACCTACAACCTGTTCTTACTGAGCATATACTATAACAATTGAGACAAGTTAACTTTGGATGCAGCGATACAAACCAACGTAAGTAGATCCAAAAGTTATATACAAGCTTGGCCGTTTAGGCCACAACTCCTTAAGACACAACTGAACCATGTACATACGTCTACAAAGCCTCTAAAAGATAGAAGACTAGAGTAGGTCGGGACAGACCCCGCCTTACCCTTAACTACGATACAATACCAAACGAATTTACCAAGGACTGAATAAAGCTCCGAATCAACTTGGAGCTCACCAAAAGTAGCAGATTTTTTCAGTGCTCCTACTGAGGAGGTCTACTAGCTGGAGTACCTGAGCCTGCAGCATGAAATGCAGCGTCCCCAATACGGGACGTCAGTACGAAAAATGTACTGAATATGTAAGGCAAAAAGTATATGTAATACAAGGCACAAATGAAATCAAGTAGCAACATATGAGTGCATAGATTTGGAGAGAAGACCACCTTTGCTTACTCTTGTGGAATCAAGTAAGCTACATTCTTTTCTTTACCTTGTTGTATGTTATAATCTTTGTTGGGCATGTGATACAAGTGACCAGCTGATCAGTGGTAGAAGAGGATGACCCATGCTAGGCGTATTAACCCCTGGGATGCGGTCCTCATAATTACACAACTTGGGATCGGCCCATGCTAGGCTTTCGCCCCTGAGCTGTCACCCTTCTATACCAATAGGGATCGGCCCATGCTAGGCTTTCGCCCCTAAGCTGCCACCCTTAATTAATAGATTTCTTCACTTAGATTCTTTAATCTTTGAGATTATTGTTACATTCAGTTAAACTCTTTTGAGATGTTATTTTGGATAATCGTAACATTTTGAGATGTAGATTTGGTGGTCATAATCATCTTGGAGACATGAAATTATGGAACAGTAGTGGAATACATGAAAACAATACTTTGAGGCAGTAACAATGACATAAGGAGCTATGAAACATCAACACCTTACTTTAAGACCTTAATGGCACAATTGACTTCAATTGGCTTAGGAGAAGGACTCATCAAACTTTCTTTTGCAAATACCATTTCTATAACAGCACAAGGGGAAATTACACAAGTATAGAGTAGTGAACATATAATGAAGTAGTTCCATGTACTTAGAATGGGGAAAGAAATATTGTTAGCTATTTGGAGATAGTACGCTGCCACCATGCTTTTTTTTCTAGAAATAGAACTTATGAGAATCACTTCATTGATATTAATTGCAGGTGGCAGATTTCATGCCAAAAGGATATAGAATCGAATAACCTTACATACCTTATATTTATGACCAATACCACTATCACGATTCAGCCTTCCTTATTGGGTGCTAATCTACAACATAAGTCATGATTAAGCTAACCTCAGCAGCTAATCACAATAAGGTTCTCCAAAACAGTAGCTAAAAATATTTGATGGAAATCAGGCCCATACAACCCTTACATAAATGGTGAACCACCACACCCTTCCTCTACACATTAATACAACTTCAAACATCATTTCCAGAGATACCCAAACAGCCCTCAACAACAATATTCATAAGGCAGCCACTAACAATCTCAAATCTTTCAACATAATAGGAGAATATTGACTCAAAGATTTATCACAATCCATGAATTCTTGATAAACATATACAAAATTCTCCACTCCAAACATTATCAAAGAGAGGAAAACAAATGGGTTGAAGTCTTACCTTAATTCTGAAAATTTATCCTCTAAACTTGTACTTCAAGAATTCAAACTCTCCTTCAAACTCTTACTTGAAAAATTAGACAGCACTCAAGAACTCTAAGGTGTTTTAGGGCTGCTAATTGAAGCCAAGAGAGACCAAGAAAGAACTTAGGAAATATGAAATTTTTGCAAGTTCAAAATGGAGAATAAGACTTGATCTTTATCCTTTGAAAAAGGAGGTGTTATGGCCGACACTCTTGACCAATTTTGGGCCATATAATGTCAAGTAGGTGCCCCACCTGCTTGTCCTTTTAACTTGGGCCTTTTTGGACTTAATATTATTAGACCTTGGCTGTACATTTTCCCTTTGTTCTTTTATTCCACTTGGGATAGATTAATGCAAGTAGGTGGTACACACTTGGCCCAATAACATGGTAAAACAAATCTTAGGAGGTCATGTACTTACTTAGTTTCACTTGGGCTTTATCCATAATGGCCAATTGGCAGATTTGACTGTTGGGCCTTCTTTCATTCACATTTTCTTTAATAGGTTTGGGCTTCAAATGAGCCACTAAATATAAGCCTAAATCTGGTCAATCAAACTTGGGCCCTTTAACTATAATATAGATCAAGTAGGTGATGCAGCTGCTAGCTCAATTACCACCTTACTATAATTACTTAAATACTTTCCATCGGAGTTAACTTGCAATACATGTGCTAAAACGTGCAAGGCATTACATCACCTTCCAAGCTAGTTTAAACCAACACTAATCATGTAAGAAACATGATCCCTCACCTACACTATAAGTATAAGTCAAGTATAACATGAATAGAACTACCACATACAAAAATACAGGCCGTTACATGTTCTTATGCTTTTATGAAATGAATGATATGTTTATGATGGTTCTTTATGACTAATGGTCTATATTATTAAATGTGATGATGAATACTCATGGATCTATGTTATGTGAAGTTAAACATTATTCATGATCCTTTGGTTAGTTTTCTTGGTTGAGTGGAGTTATGGGGCTTCACTTGACCATTGAACTAGTAGACTTGGTAAAGGGTTATGTGTAAGGGTTTTACTTATGTTATAACGCTATAAACTCATGAACATGCTTTGTGGTTATAATATGATGGTAGAGTTGCATTGGCTATGAATTCTATTAGGCTATACACATGTTGACTTGGCTTAAATTGAGTGTGTTGGTCCTGTGTTGAATATGCTTGTATCATAATGAATATATGATTATTGTTTTATATGTGTTCTTGGGTTGTGCATAAGGCTTTGAAAAGTAACTTGGCATGGTTTTATCAAATGTCCCCTTTTAGCATGATTTCTATGTTGTGTGTGCATATGTTTCCATACTTAGTACAAGTGATGTGCTAACCCCTATTTTCCCTTTTTCCAAATATTTTAGGTTTCGGTAATTGAAGGGTTCGTGACCACTTTGAAAGGAAGGCTTGGATCATTTCTCCAAGTGTGGGTATGTCCTCAAGATCCGGGGATGGTGCTTTTTCTCATCTTACCTATATGACTTGCTATAGTCTAATGACATTCGTTTCACTTTTATTGTTCGAGACATTGTTGTAAGCCCTAAGTGGCATTTATACATTTGTGTAAGGGCTATGCCCATATTGTTCTACTCCGACTTAGATGATTTTATATGAGACATCTCTATTAGACTCTATCTTGTATATTTTGTATGCGACATAAAAGTACAAGCCTATGTAAGCTTCTTATGCGAGGAGTCTAGTAAACTCCCTATGTATATATTATGTGTAAGCGAGAAGTCTAAGTAAACCTCATAAAGTAGATGTAGATGAAAAGTTTTAATTTTTGGCACTTTTTAATCGATGAATGTAATGACGAATGCTAAGAGGCTAGTCTTAGTCCTCTCTGAGGACGATGATGCCGGTTACTTCTAGGGGGTGCTCCCCGGATGTGAAAATAAGATCCTCTATGCTATGGGGGCAAGTTCGATTGAGAAGGTCGAGCTAGACTCCATCAACTCAAGGACGTAACTCAAACATGGTACACCCAATGGAGAGACAATGGGGCCTTGAGAGCGGGTCCTATCACTTGGGAGGTGTTTAGAAGGGTTTTCCTTGATCGGTTCTTTCCTAGAGAGAAGAGGGAGGCAAAAGTGGAAGCGTTCATCAATCTTCGTCAAGGGGGTATTAGTGTGAAAGAGTACTCCTTAAAGTTCACTTAATTTTCCAAAATGCCCCTTCCTTGGTATCCAATTCTAGGGATGAGAAGATCCACTTTGTAATGCGAGTGTCCGATGACCTAGTTGAAAAGTGTTTTTTGGCAATGCTACATGACAATATGGATATCTATCGGTTGATGGTTCATGAACAACAAGTTGAAGAGACCAGACTCAAGAGGAAGAATAGAGAGTTTAAGAGGGCCAAGTCTTATGAAAGAGGTACTTCCAAGGGTAGGCTTAAGATTCAAGACAAGCCTAGGTTCAAGAAGAGGGTTTCCAACCAAGTTCCTTCCAATTCCATAAGTAAAACAAGGATAGGGTGTCTAACCCTAGGTCTCAAAAGGTAAGGAGTGGAAATTCACCAAGTGACAAACCTACTTGTGCAAAATGTGGTAAGAAGCATAGGGGTGAATGCTTGATGGGAATGAGAAATTGTTATGGTTGTGGAAAAGAGGGCAATATGGTTAGGGATTGTCCAAATGTTAGGATTAAAGAGAATGGGAGTGGTCAAACTCAAGCAAGCGGTCCTAGTTTCGTGCTCCAAAGAGGAACCGTTTCTATGCTCTCCGTTCTAGGGGTGAACAAGAAGAGTCTCTCGATCTGGTCACCGGTATGTTACAAGTCTTCTCTATAGATGTTTATGCTTTACTTGACCCAGTGCTACTTTATCATTTGTAAATCCTCTAGTATCTAAAAAGTTTGATGTTCTAATCGATGTTTTGATTGAACCATTTTTGGTTACAACCCTGGTGGGTGAATCCGTAGTGGATAGAAAAGTCTTTAGGAGTTGTCCTATATCTTTGCCCAATAGAGTTACATGGGTGGATTTGGTAGAGCTTGATATGGTTGATTTTGATGTTATTTTGGGAATGGATTGGTTGCATGCTTGTTTCTCTTCCATAGATTGTTGAACAAGAGTGGTTAAGTTCAATTTTCCTAATGAGCCTGTCATAGAGTGGAAGGGGGGTAATTCAATTCCTAGAGGTCGTATAATTTCTTGTTTAAAATCTTGTAAAATGATCTCTAAAAGGTGTCTTACCATATTGTAAGAGTCAAAGATCTTGAGTCTAACATTCCTCCTATAAAGTCGGTCCCCGTAGTAAAGGACTTTCCGAAAGTCTTTCTCGATGACTTGCCCGGAATTCCTCCTGAGCGGGAAATAGACTTTGGTATTGACTTGTTACTGGATACGAACCCTATTTATAACAGATGGATCCGGCAGAGTTGAAAGAGCTAAAGCCTCAACTCAAAGAGTTATTAGATAAGGGTTTCATTCAACCTAGTATTTCACCATGGGGAGCCCCGGTGTTGTTTGTTAAGAAGAAGGATGGGTCCCTTAGGATGTGTATTGACTATCGTCAACTCAATAAGGTTACCATTAAAAACAAGTATCCTCTCCTCAGATTGACGACTTGTTTGATCAACTCCTAGGGGCAAGCTACTTTTCTAAGATTGACTTAAGGTTGGGGTATCACCAACTTAGGGTGAGAGGTGAGGATGTACCTAAAATGGCATTTCGAACTAGGTATGGTCACTATGAGTTCCTAGTAATGTCCTTTGCTCTCACTAATGCCCGACAACTTTTATGGTCCTTATGAATAGGTTTTTTCAAACGTACATAGATTCCTTTGTGATTGTCTTCATTGACGACATCTTTGTATATTTGAAGAATGAGGGTGAACATATGGGCCATTTGAGGGTGGTATTGCATTTCCTTAAGAAACACCAACTATTTGCCAAGTATAGCAAGTGTGAGTTTCAGTTGAGATCGGTGGATTTTTTGGGTCATATTATCTCACGTGAGGGTATACAGGTCGATCCAAAGAAAACTGAGGCGGTTAAGAATTGGACTAGACCATTGACTCCAACCGACATTAGAAGATTCTTCGGTTTAACCGGGTACTATAGGAGGTTTGTGGATGGGTTTGCATCTATTGCTTCCCCCTTAACTGACTTGACCCAAAAGAGTGTGAAGTTTGAGTGGTCGGAGACTTGTGAAAGAAGCTTCAAATTGTTGAAAGATAGGGTTACCTCCGCTCCAGTGTTGACTTTATTGGAGGATACCAAGGGTTTTGTGGTATATTGTGACGCTTCCCGACTGGGTTTGGGTTGTGTCCTTATGCAACATGAGAAAGTATTAGCCTATGCCTCTAGACGAATTAAGGTACATGAGAAGAATTATCCAACTCATGATCTTGAATTAGCAGCCGTAGTGTTTGCTTTGCAAATATGGAGGTACTACTTGTATGGTATTCATCTGGATATGTATACCGACCATAAGAGTCTTCAATATGTGTTTACTCAGATAGATTTGAATCTCCGACAAACAAGATAGTTGGAATTATTGAAAGATTATGACATAAGTGTTCTCTACCACCCTGACAAGACCAATGTGGTTGCGGATGCTCTTAGTTGTATGACCATGGGTAGTGTGTCGCATGTAGAAGAAGGGAAGAAAGACCTAGTGAAAGATTTTCATAGGTTGCCTCTATTGGGTGTTCTGTTGGAAGATTCCCCAAATGGTGGTTTTATAGTTCATAGTAACTCTGAGTCATCTTTACTGGTTGAGGTGAAGTCTAAGCAACATCTGATCCACTATTGATGGAGTTAAAGTGTACCACTCTGAAAGTCTATGACTTGGTCTAGAGCCTCACATGATGAACCAAGCCTTAAAACAATGTTTCTAAGCCTATTTAATGTATTGAAACTAGTTAGGAAGTGTTAGAGTCAAAAACTCAAGAAACATTCATGACGTCCGGAAGGTAGTGCACTTGAACTAGTAAAAACGTCCTTAGGTTTGTGAAGGTTTGGGAGTGTCATATGAAATCTAAAATTTGTAAAAAGACTTTAAATAGGTAAAATGATGTATATAGCGTGAAAATGTCCAGGTCTGACCCCCCAAGAATTGCCCTAGGGGTCCACAGAGGGACCCCAACATTGGCCAAGCAAGCTGCCCAAGGCAACAAACAATTGCACTAGGCAGAAATAGGTCTGGTCACGGATATAGTCCACCAAGGACAAAAAGACTTGGTCCGCATCGCGGACACGTAGAAGACTCTTCTGTTTCAAAAATTAATTTAGAAAAACTTGCGGGAATAGCTCAGCGACGCGAACTTGTTTCTTGATGAAAATCTAAAATTTAGAATTCTAGTTTGACTTTATTAAAAGGTCAACTTAAGAGAGGGGTATTTTGGATATTTTATGGGAGGGTTACAGATTGATTTTCAATCAGTTTTACCTCACATTCAGTCAATCAAATCAAATCCCAAATCAAAACCCAAAAGCTCTCACCTCACTCTACTTTTTCTCTCTATTCATCCTCCATTGAAGGAACAAGGAAGCTTGAGGAAGAAGACAAAGTCTCCAAGTTTCTAACTCAAATTTTGTGGATAAAGCGTCATTAAAGTATGGGTTCTTCACTCTTGTTATTCCTTTCCCCAAGAGGTCCCTTCAAGGTTGATTTCTAAATCACCCAATTCCAAGGGTTTTTCTCTATAAATGGGTTTCCTTCTAAACTTGAAATTGATGATTGATTATGACAAATTGTGATTCCCATGGCTAATTAAGTGTAAATTGTTGAGTAATTGATGTTGATTAATGGGTATTTCGTGTAGATCATGTCTTTTCCCCCTCCCCAAATCTTGGATCTTGCTTATGAATTGATGGGAATTGATGAATGTATTAATTGTTAGACTTGTTTTAACTATTCTATTTCATTCATGGACTGCCTAGGGTCATGTATTGTTGGGATTGTATCTATTTCTTGAAGAATTCATGATGAACCCTTTTTCCCTAACCCTAGGTTATGAATTAAAGTTAATTTGGTTGGTGATGATACAATCGACTTAGTTCTTGTGTTGATTACTATTATACGATGTTATTAAACCTATTGATGGATGAATATGGTTGGTTTGATGGTAAGACCATTGAAGAAGTCTTTTGAAGGTGAGTTGGTAAGACTTTATGATCTTGAATCCTTACTTCAAGTATGATGGCGTATACTTAATGATGATGTTCAATTGAAGTATTACTTGTGATTAGATTAAGTAGGCGATGGTATGATGAATGTAATTGAAATGTCTTGACTATATGAATTGTGAGAATATGATTAATATGATGATATAAGGTTGATTGTGAATCACTTATGTGCCTTATTATGATATGACTATGTTATGTTGATCTCACAAATGAAGGGTTGTTATGAAAGGAAATTCTTATGCAATACGTAATAAGGTAATGACTATGAATATACAAGGGGTTAGTATCATGTGTTTTATACAAAGATATGATGATTAAGAAAGGCTTAAAGACATTTCAAAAAGGGACTTTAGCTTAGCACCGAGCGAACTTGACAATGAGAGGTGTTGAGTCCCTTGGAGGTAGATTCACCCAATGGTTCCACATGAGGTGTTAACTCCCCTTGGAGGGAGATTCACTCTATGGTACCTCATGAGGTTTTGACTTCCCTTAGAGGTATATTCACCCTATGATTTCTCATGAGATGAGGACTCCAATGCTAATTGGCATGTAGACAGTTCAAGACATATCTCCTAGTTCTTGAACTATGTTGCCCCCGTAGGAATACTAGCTAGTGGATCCACCTAGAATGTTATATTATTGTTTTAGTTCTACCTTGGTAAGTAGATCACCTTCTTTCGGTGTAGGGTTCATCACACCGGATTCCATGTTTAGCTCACATGGTCTATGTCGATTAAGGCAATTTTTTCCGAAAGTAAAATGCGTAAATGAAGAAATAAAGTTGAACACTAACTAGGGTGACTTAAGGGGTTCTACTTAGTGTAGGTAGGGGTATGGTACTCTATCTATACATTGCACGAGTTGGCCTTGAAGGGAGTCCTAGGAGGTTGTCATCATGTTATTATGCTTTTATGATATCATGAAATGTATATATGTTGTTCCTATATGATGTTGTTCTTACATGATGTTGGTTACATTTATGAACATGATATTGGTCTAAATTGCTATATGTGATGGTGACTACACATAGTGGTATGTATATGAATCAAGGCATTACTTATGATCTCTTTTCTTGTTTACTTGATTATGTGGGGTTATGGGGATTCACATGAGCATTTCACTTGTAGGATTGGGATATGATTGTTGGCAAGGGTCTTGGATGTTGAGGGTATGATCTAATGAACATGAGATGTTTATATGACTTTATGATGATGTTGTCCTTGTTTATGAACATGTCTTATGTTGTTGTGATTCCTTGTCTTGTATATGATTTCTTGTGTGTGCATAAGGGTTTCCAAATGACTTAGCATGTTTTCTAAAGAAATGGTCCCTTGCATGCATGTCTTCAAATGATTTACTTGCATATACCCATACTTTGTACAAGTGTTTTACTAAGCCATATTTATATGTTTTCTATAATTATGTAGGTTCCGCCCATTGAGTTTCTAGGAGGACGATTGAAGAAGACTTGGACTCTTTTCTCCAAGTGTTGGTAGGTCCTCATGTTTGGGGATGTTACCTTTTCTACATTCTAGCTTTGAAGTTGTATTTTCATAAAGACATTGTTCATTACTTTATCATTTGAAACATTGATGTATGCCTATAATGACATATTGACTTTGTATTGGCTATGTCTTACATTTGTACTCGTTTAGGTGGTTTTATGTGTGACGATCTTATTATACTATCTTTCATATATTGGTTATGTTGTCTAAAAGAGAAGCCTAAGTAAGCTTCATATGCAGGAGTCTATGTAGACTCCCAATATGTAGTATGCGAGAAGTCTAAGTACACTTCACTATGTATATGTAAAAGTTTTATATTTTTTGTGTTTTTGAACTATGATATGTAATGATGAATGCTAAGGGCTTGTCTAAGTCCTATCTGAGGATGACGACGCCAGTTACGTCTAGGGGGTGCACCCCGATCATGACAAACTTGATATCAGAGCATGAGGTTGAAGAAATATTAGGATCGATGTTTCACTAAACCATGTCTATGTAGATTTTTATTCATAATTATTGTAAGACCCGAAAATGAGATAGGGTGTCTAGATCATAACAAGTCCGTCTTAAGGTTATAAGGTCCCAAAATGAATCATAATATGGTTGTTGTACCGTGGTTTCCCGGTACTTTTAATGTTTTTTCCTTAAGTTTATTGTGTGTCGAAAGCCTTTTTGTGTTGATTTTTATATAAGTTTCTCTTTGTTTGCAGGAAATCTGTCCAAGGATGAACCCGGAAGTTTTTGAGCAAGAAATGCAGAAGAGACCACCTACGGAGCTCATGACGGTCCGTCGAGGCTGTGACGGTCCGTAGGTGACATCATAGTGAGGAGAAAAGCTGCTGATGGAAGATGGGGAAGTCTGACCAAGTGTGGGATTACGGAAGTCCATGACGGACCGTCATAGCCACGATGGTCCGTCCTGCTTGTTTGTTGCGATGATCAAAGAAGTAGTCCCAGTACCCAAATTCCAAGAATTTCAAGTGTTTTGGAACGGAGACCCTCGACGGACCGTCGTGCTTGAAACGGTCCATCATACTTGTCCGTCGGGCGGATGAAGAAAGCAGCAAAAGAATGTGTGAAGTATGGGACGACGGAGGCCATGACGGTCCGTTGTGTCCATGACGGTCCGTCACGAGGTCCGTCGACCCAGACGCGTTTGGACAGATTTTCAGTAAATAGAATCCTTCTTTGATTAGGTTTTGTTTTTATTATAAATAGTTCGAAAAACCTCGTTTTTGGGGTTAGACTTTTTGGATAATTTTAGTTCTCTTGTTCAAGTATTGAAGAATTAATTTTAGTAATTGATACACTTTTTCTGGAATTGATTGTTGGTGTTTTGTGTTGATTAATCAAGTTAAATTCTGGATTTTATTCTTTCTCATTAAAAGTAAGTGCATGAATTCTTCCATTAAAAATATGAATTGTGTAATTATGATCATGGGTAACTAAACTCCATAGCTAGGGTTGTGGGAACCATGGGTGAATAACAAGGTAAAATCTAACTAAAATAACAATTCTAGAATGGTGTCTTGCATGTATTGATAATTCTTTCGTGTAGAAGTCTTTTTAATGGATGGCCAACGTTAGAACTCGCCTTAGTGCTACTTGCCGGACCAAGGAGGTAGATAATAGGAAAAGAATTATCAACATAGATTTAGTGTAGACTATCTAATAGGCTAGTATTGGTTGGTACGAGGTAATAACTTAGTCAAATACCGAATACAATGCTTAATATGAGGTAAAGATAAGGGTTAGTATAGCAACACACGTAGCCGGACCAAGGTGCGGAGTGAAATTTTCTAGATGCCGGACCAAGGATTTAGAGATACATAACTTATCACTTTACATGCAAGATACTAGGAAAGAATTATTCTAGTTAGAGTTATCAAGTTAGGAACCTGTGGGGAACACTTAAGCCCTAGTTACTTTTATTAATTGATTAAACTCCGAGATTTGAATCTGTTAGTTGTTTACTTTAATTTAGCTAGTCATTTTCTTTAATTCAGAAATAAAACCCCCTTTTTTTGTCTTTTGTTTTCTTGGAAAATAGTTGGCTAAATAGTAGTAATAATAGAATAAAGTTAAGTCTGAACTATTTTCCTCGTGGGATTGATTCCAACCTCATTAGTTGGATTGTTTACTTGATACGACCACTTTACTTCTTATTTGAGAAGTAAGTTTGTTCGTATCAAATTTTGGCGCCGCTGCCGGGGAAAGTAGCTTTTAGATTAACTTAAACTTATTACTAAAGTTTAGTCAATATTTTCCTGATTTTACTTTTTCTGTTGTTTTTGATTCTTGCAGATACTAACTTCCTTGTATGCCAAATACACGGAGAGGAAGAGAACCCTTGTTTCCCTACGATCATGAGTTAGAGCGTACACTACGCAATATGAATCGAAACTTGGGTATAAATGATGATGATCCAAACCAGAACATCCCAGCTCGAGTTGATGCTCATGGTCGATTATTACCTGATAATCCTGGTCAAGATGCACAAAGGGGACAAAATCCTGCTCCACGTCCTCAAGAATACTACAGAGGTTATGATAATATTGCAGACTCTGATGGGCCACTTGTCTTTCCCCCTCTACCAGAAGGTCACACCTTTGTGGTAACTAGTAGTCGAATGCAAATGCTCACTGCTAGAGGTTTGTTTTCAGGGCTACCTTCTGAGGACCCACATGCCCATATAGCTAAGGTGAGGGCAGTGTGTAAAAGCTGTGTAGGGAGGCCTGATTTGAATTTGGATGTAATAGGGTTAAAAGTATTTCCTCTCTCACTGACGGGAGAGGCGGCTAGTTGGTTCACTGAGCTCCCTTATAACTAAATTTTCACTTGGAACCAACTAAGGGACGTTTTCTTAGCACGTTACTACCCGATCTCCAAGAAACTAAATCACAAAGATAGAGTGAACAACTTTGTGGCACTACCAGGAGAGTCAGTTAGTAGTTCTTGGGATAGGTTCACTTCATTTTTGAGAAGTGTCCCCAATCACCGCATAGATGATGAGTCACTGAAAGAATACTTCTATCGGGGACAGGATGATAATAATAAAGCGGTATTGGATACGATAGCAGGTGGTTCTTATGGGGAGTGTCCTTATGCTGAGATTGCCAAAAAGTTAGAGAAAATCTCCCGGAATAATAAAGCATGGAGTACTAGGAAGTCAGATACTGGGAGAAATACCTTTGCAGTGCAATCCACACACAACCCAGCCACAGACGAGATTCGTGAAGAGATGGCTCAGATGAGAACTGAGCTTGGGTTGGTGTTAAAACATGTCACTGGGGGTGCAGAAAAGATAAATGCGGTGAACTACTTGTCTAAATCACCACCACCAACTGATGAATATTATTATGAGGAGGATTTCTATGCAGTAAATGATCAGACGGGGGGTTTCCGACCAAATGCCCAAGGATCCAATAAGGAGAATTGGCGCCAAGGTCAAGGGAACCAAGGTCGGAACTATGGTAACTATAACCGTGAGGGTAATTATGTCCGTGATGGAAATTACAACTGCGACAACAACTTCAACAGGGGTAACTATGGTAACAGAAATGATAGGAGTGGGCCCTATGTTCCTCCTCAAAATCGTGAAGTTGCTCCTAGGGATGGTGGAGGTAGTATGGCGCGAGTTGAGGATATGTTGCACAAAATAATGAGGAGGTTCGATGCTAGTGATGAGCACACGAAAGAGTTTAAGTAGTGATGTAACGGGTATTAGGCAGAAAGTCGATACACATGCAATATCGATTAAGCAGCTTGAGTTGCAAATGGCCCAATTATCTGCGACTATGAACACACGGCAACCGGTCACTCTCCCTAGCAACACTGTCCAAAATCCGAAAAATTATGGACACTGTATGACAATTACTACTCGGGGTGGTAAGCAAACCATTGACCCACCTATGTTGTCTATTGTGGAAAAGGTGATGAGAGATAATGATAAAGTGGTAGAGGTTAGTGATGAAGTAGAAGATAACACTGAAAAAGATGCTGAAGTGCCTAAAAAGGTAACTCCCATGCCTAGACCACCACCTCCCTTTCCTCAAAGATTAGTGAAAAAGACCGAGGATAGTAAATATCGGCGTTTTATAACAATGTTGAAGCAGCTTTCTATCAATGTCCCTTTGGTAGAAGCTCTAGAACAAATGCCCGGTTATGCCAAGTTTATGAAAGATCTGGTTACAAAGAAAAGATCGGTCACTTTTGAGGATGATGATAGAATACAGCATTGTAGTGCTATTGCTACAAGATCTTTAGTGCAGAAGAAAGAAGATCTGGGTGCGTTCACTATTCCTTGTACAATCGGGTTATTACATTTTGCGAATGCACTATGTGATCTGGGGGCAAGCATAAATCTCATGCCCCTCTCGATTTACAAGAAGTTGGGTTTGGGTGATCCAAAGCCCACTGCGATGCGGCTACTGATGGCTGATCGAATAGTAAAAAGGCCTATAGGTATACTCCACGATGTGCTAGTAAAAGTGGAGTCGTTCATATTTCTGGCAGATTTTGTTATTATTGATTGTGAAGTCAATTTTGAGGTGCCTATTATTCTTGGGAGGCCATTTCTTGCTACGGGTAGAGCCTTAGTTGATATGGAAAAGGGGCGAATGAAATTTCGGTTGGACAATGAAGAAGTGACCTTCAACATTTGTAGGTCCATGAGACAGAGTGGTGAGCTCCAATCGGTATCTGCTATATCCTACAAAGTTGGTAAGTCACCCGAGACACAAATAGAAGAACGTATAGGTGTAGAAGCACTGGCGGCAGTGATAATGAACTTTGATAATGATTGCATTGAAGAATATGGGTCATTAGTCGCTGCTCTTGATCGTGGTAATGTTCGGTTTAAACCGAAGAAATATGAGCTAGACATGAAGAATCGCGAGTCTCCACCCGCGAAACCATCTATAGAGAAGGCTCCAAAGTTAGAACTAAAAGCTCTCCCACCTCATCTCAGGTATGAATTCTTAGGAAACGGTGACACATTGCCGGTAATCATTGCATCAGACCTGAATGAACAACAAGTTGAGAGTTTGGTGAAAGTGCTAAAAAGGTTCAAAAGAGCTATTCGGTGGACTATTGCGGACATTATTGGGATCCCTCCTGGCATTTGTTCTCATAAAATCCAACTCATGCCCGATCATAAGCCAAGTATTGAGCACCAGAGACGCTTTAATCCACCTATGCAAGAGGTCGTGAAGAAGGAAATCATTAAATGGTTGGATGACGGAGTAATATATCCGATCGCCGATAGTAGTTGGGTATGCCCTGTTCAGTGTGTACCTAAGAAAGGGGGAATGACTGTGGTCCCCAATTAAAAAAATGAACTTGTTCCAATGAGACCGGTGACTGGATGAAGGGTGTGTATGGATTATCGGAAATTAAATGCATGGACCGAAAAAGACCATTTTCTTATGCCCTTCATGGATCAGATGTTGGATAGACTTGCTGGAAAAGGGTGGTACTGTTTTCTTGATGGTTATTCGGGGTATAATCAGATTTCTATTGCACCAGAAGATCAAGAGAAAACCACCTTTACTTGTCCATATGGGACCTTTGCGTTCAAGAGAATGCCGTTTGGGTTGTGCAATGCACCCGCCACATTTCAGAGATGTATGATGTCGATATTCTCCAACATGGTGGAAGATACTATTGAGGTTTTTATGGATGATTTTCCTATGGTTGGTGAATCATTCGAGCGGTGTTTGAGCCATTTATCTGAGGTTCTTAAGAGATGTGAAGACTGCAATTTAGTACTCAATTGTGAAAAATGCCACTTTATGGTGAAAGAAGGTATTGTTTTGGGTCATCGCATTTCAGAAAAGGGCATAGAGGTTGATCGAGCCAAAGTCGAGGTAATAGAGAGACTTCCTCCACCTATCTCTGTAAAAGGTGTGAGAAGCTTTCTTGGGCATGCAGGTTTTTACAGGAGATTCATCAAAGATTTCTCAAAACTTGCACATCCGTTGTGCAAACTGCTGGAAAAAGATTGTAAATTTTATTTTGATGAATCCTGTCTTAAAGCATTCGGCGAGCTAAAAGAAAAATTGGTATCTGCACCTATCATTATTTCTCCGGATTGGAGCAGTCCATTTGAGGTGATGTGCGATGCTAGTGGGGTTGCCCTTGGTGTGGTATTGGGAGAAAGAAGGGACAAAATCCTTCATCCCATTTACTATGCTAGTAAAGCCCTCAATGAAGCTCAGAAGAACTATACAGTAACTGAGCAAGAGCTCCTTGCAGTAGTATTTGCTTTTGAAAAATTTAGCTCCTATTTGCTAGGTACTAGAGTTATAGTGCATACTGATCATTCAGCCTTGAGATATTTGATGGCAAAGAAGGATGCAAAACCGAGGTTGATTCATTGGGTATTACTACTGCAAGAATTTGACTTTGAGGTAAGGGATAGAAAAGGGACCGAAAATCAAGTCGTTGATCACTTGTCCCGCCTAGAAGATGAAGCTATGAGAGAGTTGGGGGATAAGACTGATATTGATGACACGTTCCCCGATGAGCATGTATTGGCTGCCTCACAAGACTTGATTCCATGGTTCGCAGATTTTGCGAACTATTTAGCTAGTGATATTGTTCCATCGGACTTGTCCTTTCATCAAAGGAAAAAGTTCATGTACGATATGAAGAAGTTCTTTTGGGATGAACCATACTTATATAGGAGCTGTGCTGATGGGCTTATTCGGCGTTGTGTGCCAAAAGTTGAGATGTTGAGTGTTTTAGAGGCATGCCATTCCTCACCCTTTGGTGGACATCATAGTGGTATCCGGACTGCTCATAAGATCTTACAATGTGGTTACTATTGGCCAACTATTCATCAAGATGCTCATGAGTTCACCAAAGCGTGTGATAGATGCCAAAGAGATGGTGGCATTTCAAGAAAGCAAGAGCTCCCTCTAAACCCCATTCTTGTGATTGAGTTATTTGATGTTTGGGGTATTGACTTTATGGGTCCGTTTGTGAGTTCTCATGGAATGAAGTATATTTTAGTAGCAGTTGATTATGTATCTAAGTGGGTGGAAGCTATCGCCCTCGCAAACAATGAGGGGAAGAGTGTCACTGCGTTCTTGAAAATGAATATATTCTCTCGATTTGGTACCCCACCGGCAATTATTAGTGTGGGGGATCCCACATTTGCAACAAATTGTTCAAGGGATTATTGGAGAAATATGGGGTTCGCCATAATGTGGCCACTCCTTACCATCCTCAAACTAGTGGGCAAGTTGAAGTGTCAAATAGGGAGATCAAACAGATTTTGTCAAAAACAGTGAACGCTAGTAGAACAGATTGGTCAAGGAGGCTTGATGATGCTCTTTGGGCCTACCGGACAGCGTATAAGACTCCCATAGGTATGTACCCATACCAACTAGTATATGGGAAAGCTTGTCATCTTCCGATTGAATTAGAGCATAAAGCCATGTGGGCTATGAAGATGTTAAAAATGGACTGGAATGAAGCTGCAGAACAACGGTTAAATGGGTTGAATGAACTCGATGAATTTTTCCTAAAAGCTTATGAAAGCTCAGCCCTCTACAAAGAAAAGATGAAGAAGTACCATTACCTAAAAATCGAGAAACGAGAGTTTATGGTTGGGGATTCGGTGCTTTTATTCAACTCTAGGTTGCGCTTGTTTCCGAGCAAGCTCAAGTCCAAATGGACTGGCCCTTACTTGATCACCCAACTATTCCCTCATGGAGCGGTTGAGTTGGAAAACAAGGAAGGTGTGCAGTTTAAGGTGAATGGACAAAGTCTAAAAAACTATATAGGGCTTGCGAAATCGGCGAATGAGGTGATTGAGGCATACCATCTTGATTAAGTCTGAGTAATAGAGTGTCCTCAGTCGTGCCGCGACGTTAAATCAGGCGCTGGTTGGGAGGCAACCCAATATGTATCATCTAACCAAATTATAGTTTTCTTTCTAGTAATGGTAGCATTTTCTACTAATGGGTTTTAAATTTTCAGGTAGCACATCTCCAGGAAGTTCTGCAGAAAATTACTCTGCCACATTCACTGACGGATACATCGACGGACCGTCACGCCTGTGACGGATCGTCGCATAACTCCGTCATGCCAGGTACGTTCTTTATTGCTTTGAAAAATTAGGGCACATGCGATGGAACCTATGACGGACCGTCACAGATGTGATGAACCGTTGTCGGGGTCTCGTCGCTTCATTGTCCAGCAACCTGACCCGGCTGGGGAATTTTAAAAGTTTTAAACCTTTTTAAACTCCCCACCCCTTCATTCAACCGTTTCTTTCCCTCTTTCTCCCATTTCCTCCCTTTTCAACTTCCTTCCCTTCCCAAAATCCCCACATTCTCATTTTCCCCATCCCCAAATCCCCTTTCTTGGTCGGAGTCTGCAGCTGTGATTCTCATCTTCATAGTTGGGTGCCTCACTTCCGTTTTGTTTTCTCCTCTTCCAAGGTATGTGCTTCTGAACAATACCCATTTACTCTTCATTTTTGTTTTTAATTTACTATTAGCATATTTCTTTTTGTGGGTCTTTGATCTTTGACCAAATCTTGTCTGACCTAGGTTATTAGTCCCACGAATTGCCTTGATAAAACTCGAGAAATTGGTGCTTTAACCTTGTAAATTTGATAGGTATTTGGGTTAGAAAGCTGTAGGTAAATGTTGGGTCTTTGGTTTGAATCACTTAGGTTGATTGTGGCATCCCCAGTTCTGTCTCTGAATGACAGAACGAGACCCCGATGATGGACCGTCGTAACCACGACAGACCTTCATATGGTCCGTCCCAACACCCCACAATGTATTTTCTCTAAGTGTCCACCAACGGACACATGTGACGGACCGTCATGCCGACGACGGTCCGTCCTGCACAAGCGTCATGGTTGTCAGACACCCCACTTCTAAGGGTCTCAATACTTTTTCTAAGTGTCCACTGACGGACACATGTGACGGACCGTCATGCCCACGACGGTCCGTCCTGCACAACCATCATGGTTGTCAGAGACCCCAATTCTAAGGGTCTCAATACTTTTTCTAAGTGTCCACTGACGGGCACATGTGACGGACCGTCATCTGCACAACCGTCTTGGTTGTCAGAGACCCCTGTTCTAAGGGTCTCAATACTTTTTCTAAGTGTCCACTGACGGACACATGTGACGGACCGTCATGCCCACGATGGTCCGTCCTGCACAACCGTCTTGGTTGTCAGAGACCCCTGTGCTAAGGGTCTCAATACTTTTTCTAAGTGTCCACTGACGGATATCCACGACGGACCGTCGTACCCACGATGGTCCGTCCTGCTCAACCGTCGTGACGGTCAGAGACCCCTGTCCTAAGGGTCTCAATACTTTTTCTAAGTGTCCTCTGACGGACATCCACGACCCACGACGGTCCGTCCTGCTCAACTGTCGTGACGGTCAGAGACCCCTGTCCTAAGGGTCTCAATACTTTTTCTAACTGTCCACTGACGGATATCCACGACGGACCGTCATACCCACGACGGTCCGTCCTGCTCAACCGTTGTACCAGTCAGAGACTTTCCTTCTGAGAGTCTATATTGTTAAGTATTACATGACGGACCCCATGACGGTCCGTCATACTCACGACGGGCCATCACTTGGTCCATCGTGCCTCACTGCTACTACAGAGCTGTCATTACTGCTTTGATTTTATGTGTATTTTGTCTCATTTTTGCTTGTCATGTTTGCTCCTTCTAATACTAATGATGATTCTTTACAGGTACTACCTCTCATGGCACCAAAACAAGATCGCGTTTACGCACGTGGGCATTCCAAGTCTATCGCCCCGTCTGCCCGACTGGTGATAGGCTCTGATGATGAGCATGATCCCGAGTACGTGCCCCCAGGCACTGCCACTCCAGCACGAGCTCCACGTGCACCTAGAGCCACGCCCAAGAAGGTGGCGTCCGGCGTAGTCACTACCTCCCAGTCTGATGAGGAGCGCACACTGACCGGCACACCTTCTGGGTCAGCTGCCCAAGACGAAGGAGCATCTGTCTCCTTAGGAGTTTCTTGGTCAAAGGAAGCCTCTGGGTCCACAGAAGCCTCTGCACCCACCATATCTACACAGTCTGCCTCGGCTGATGAGGTTGACAGCACTGACTCCACTCTTGGTACACCGACTGGAGTTCCTGCCCCGGTTGCCGACCAGCCCAACCGGTGGTGTGTCGACGGGCAATACCAAGTGTACTCAGACGCCAAGATTCTAAATGATAAAGGCGTCATGACACAGACCCTTACACTAGAGAGGCGGGTCCTTACGGGAAGTCTCCCCACCATGCCGGATATCCACACTCTCTTCACCAGACACCGGCTTGAGTGGACGGCTAGAGTTTTATGCCTCTTATGTGGCGACTCTCCAATCACAGATCGATCGGCGGGCTGCCCCTGCCAAACAGTCCCCACTTGAGCATGTCAGAGTAAACGGCATACAGGTCGACATCTCCCTACCAGCCATCCGCCGATATCTGTACGGCGAGGATGTTAATACCACCAGGACACCTCTCACCGCAGAGTTAGACTACCGGTGACAAATTGTTAAAGAGGGCCAGTTTTTACGTGAGCCATCGCTGAGAGAGACCACCAAGAGGTGGATGGCCCAGCACTTGTCTATTGATGGAGAGGCTGCTGATTGGGTAATGGAGCTAAAAGGAGCCATCAGAAAGGCCAACTTGACCTTTACGGCCAAGTTTCTATGGTTGATAGTCCGCCACTGCCTTTCCCCCACTGCTGCAGATAATATAGTCACATGGGATCGTGCAGTTCTGATGGCCGCAATGATGGCAGGGTTCGAGGTTGACTTCGCTTGGCTTCTACAGGTGGTCATGCACGAGAGGGATTTCAAGGTCACCACGACTTACCCTTTTCCTTGCATGGTTTTCTCTTTATGCAGGTCCACAGGTGTGCCCATTTGGCACATTGATCAGCTCAAGACCTCGCAGGGCAATGTTGACATCGGCCTCATCAGGGATGAGGCCAATGAGTTGGCTCCACGCAGAGAGCCCCGCCTGGAGGTGGTCCCACTTGGTAAGAACCTGGCAGATACTATAGAGCATGCTCATGCGGCTTCCCAGGCTGCTTCTGCCCCCACTGACACTACCCCGGTCGAGTCTATCCCGGGTAGTAGCACTGCCCCGAGTTCCTCTCGCTCGGCTCCTTCCGCCACTCTAGTCCCACTTGCTAGGGTCGAGAAACTCGAGGCACAGATGCCTACACTTCTGCATCACATCCAGCCTTGGATGCAAAGGTCTATTGCTGAGGCAGAGGAGCGCTTGGAGCGCAAGATGACACAGCACACAGAGAGGAAGATCGTAGAGGTGCATCAACGCTTAGACACTTTTGAGTTGCGAGTGCTAGCCCGACCAGCACCTCCGATGGATATGTCAACCCTTCAGGCTGCGGTTGCGAGTTTGCGGGCTGATCTTGATATGATCTTAGAGGCTAGGGTGCCTGAGTCTGAGGCCCCTTCTGCAGAGCCTGCTGAGGACACAGTGATGGCTGCTCTTTTTGCCACTTCTGATATTCCACCACCTCCCCCACGAGAGCATGCCAAGAGGAGCAGGGGTCGAGAGGAGGATGAGGCTAGGGCGAGGAAGAAGGAGCACCGTGAGATGGAGGCTGCGAGGAGGCCCGTACGTTTAGGGCTGTCGAGTTAGCTGCCAGGGCGTCTAGCTCCAGAATTGCAGATCCAGTGAGAGGCACTACTGATGGTGCTGTTGCTGCTGAGGACACTACTGAGGGTGTCCAGACTATGGAGGGAGTGGGTTCCAGAGAACCGGACCCACCAGCTTGCTGATCGCCGGGGCTTAGCGCCTCAGGTTTGCTTCACTTACCACTTGCGTATTTTAGTTTTTTTTTTTATGCATTGGGGACAATTGCATATCTTTTTTTTGGGGTGGGGTAAATAGAAAGTGAGTACTTGGGTGAATTCTGAGTAGCCCAAGTTCACGATCCTCTTTTGGGGTTTTCTTGCCTGTGTTCTTTTTCCCCAAAAGACTGATTACTTTTATTGTTGAACCGGCATGTCATATCTTATGTATATAGTATAAATCTGAAGCATGATGGCTAAAACAAATATGATATCCCGATAATCAAAATGATGCATGACTAGGCATAGTAATTGATAATTGTGTGGTTTGAAACATGAAATAAAGATACACTACTGCATGATTCTGAATCTAAGACTCGAACTAGGTGTCTAATAATCTGGGAATGTAAGGAATGTCAAGTGAGTGTGAGGTGAATTCGAATGTCCACCATTAATACTGAGCTAGAAATTGCCTGGTTAATCTTCCTAAAAGTGAGCCAAAACAAACAATTAGGAAAGGATCATAGGCCTTTGTTCGAAATAGTCAATCTTGAGCCTAAAAATAACAGAAAACCAAATGAAGTTAACCCTTTATTGATCCAAATGATTTGAGCCTAAAAACAGATCTTTCTTTTTCATCCCAACTGATCCTCTCGGGGAACAACGTATTGGCCCTGGTCCCTCCTTGGACATGTTCACCTCAGTTTATGCCAAAAACATAAGTTGAAGGTGGCTAATAAGCAACCTTGTCTTGGCCCTGACCCAACCATGGGTATTGTGAACCTTAACTCATAGCAAAGTCATGAGTTGAGGGTGGCTGTTATAAGGAATACTCCGGAAAATTGGGGTTGAAAGTATGAAGAGGAAGAAAGAACAAAACAGAAGTGACTAAATATATATATATATATATATATATATATATATATATATATATATATATATATATATATATATATATATATATATATATATATATATATATAGATATAGATATATATAGATATATATATAATGATAATAAAACACAAGAAAAGAGAAAAGTCACTTACATATAAGGATGAGAAAGGGAGAACAGCAAGGTAAAAAGAAAATTGAGAAATTGGGCGAAATAGAATGATAGAAAGGTGGTACGTTTAGTCGATATGTCAAGGAGGGCAACAAGTCTTTAAAGGATACCTAAATATACCCTACCTGACCCTAAGCCTATGTTACAAGCTAAAAAGTCCTATTGTGATCCTAAGAGTTGTATGGCGAACTTAAAGTAGTGAAAATAAGGGCAAGCCTATGGCAATATGTATAAATGAGTTGTGGATTTGTTCTGAAAGTGAGCGTCGAAAAGTAATCCTTATACTCAAATTGAAATCATTGTGTGAAATATGAGGATGTTATTTGAAGTGAGGACAGTAGTTGCAATATCGGAAATATTAGCACCTCGGTGAGAAATTGAAGAGGATAGGTGTCATTGCGTAGTGAGTTTGTGTCATGGTCTGATTCTACATAAGTTAATGCCTAATAGTGATAACATGCATGAACATAATTAGAATGATCGGGATTGATAGCCAAATGATTGCGATAGCTAAAAAGCGGATACTCGTGTACAAAGATTTTGTAGTGAGTCATAGTGCGTCGCTTGAGGACAAACAACGAATTTAAGTTGAGGGTGTTGATGTACCGTGGTTTCACGGTACTTTTAATGCTTTTTCCTTAAGTTTATTGTGTGTCGAAAGCCTTTTTGTGTTGATTTTTATATAAGATTCTCTTTGTTTGCAGGAAATCTGTCCAAGGATGAACGCGGAAGTTTTTGAGCAAGAAATGCAGAAGAGACCACCTACAGAGCTCATGACGGTCCGTCGAGGCTGTGACGGTCCGTAGGTGACATAATAGTGAGGAGAAAAGCTGCTGATGGAAGATGGGGAAGTCTGACCAAGTGTGGAATTACGGAAGTCCATGACGGACCGTCATAGCCACGACGGTCCGTCCTGCTTGTTCGTTGTGATGATCAGAGAAGTAGTCCCAGTACCCAAATTCCAAGAATTTCAAGTGTTTTGGAACGGAGACCCTTGACGGACCGTCGTGCTTGAAACGGTCCGTCATACTTGTCCGTCGGGGGGATGAAGAAAGCAGCAGAAGAATATGTGAAGTATGGGACGATGGAGGCCATGACGGTCCGTCGTGTCCATGATGGTCCGTCACGAGGTCCGTCGACCCAGACGCGTTTGGACAGATTTTCAGTAAATAGAATCCTTCTTTGATTAGGTTTTGTTTTTATTATAAATAGTTCGAAAAACCTCGTTTTTGGGGTTAGACTTTTTGGATAATTTTAGTTCTCTTGTTCAAGTATTGAAGAATTTATTTTAGTAATTGATACACTTTTTCTGGAATTGATTGTTGGTGTTTTGTGTTGATTAATCAAGTTAAATTCTGGATTTTATTCTTTCTCATTAAAAGTAAGTGCATGAATTCTTCCATTAAAAATATGAATTGTGTAATTATGACCATGGGTAACTAAACTCCATAGCTAGGGTTGTGGGATCCATAGGTGAATAACAAGGTAAAATCTAACTAAAATAACAATTCTAGAATGGTGTCTTGCATGTATTGATAATTCTTTCGTGTAGAAGTCTTTTTAACGAATGACCAACGTTAGAACTCGCCTTAATGCTACTTGCCGGACCAAGGAGGTAGATAATAGTAAAAGAATTATCAACATAGATTTAGTGTAGACTATCTAATAGGCTAGTATTGGTTGGTACGAGGTAATAACTTAGTTAAATACCGAATACAATGCTTAATATGAGGTAAAGATAAGGGTTAGTATAGCAACACACGTAGCCGGACCAAGGTGCGGAGTGAAATTTTCTAGATGCCGGACCAAGGATTTAGAGATACATAACTTATCACTTTACATGCAAGATACTAGGAAAGAATTATTCTAGTTAGAGTTATCAAGTTAGGAACCTGTGGGGAACACTTAAGCCCTAGTTACTTTTATTAATTTATTAAACTCCGAGATTTGAATCTGTTAGTTGTTTACTTTAATTTAGCTAGTCATTTTCTTTAATTCAGAAATAAAACCCCCCTTTTTTGTCTTTTGTTTTCTTGGAAAATAGTTGGCTAAATAGTAGTAATAATAGAATAAAGTTAAATCTGAACTATTTTCCTCGTGGGATCGATTCCAACCTCATTAGTTGGGTTCTTTACTTGATACGACCGCTTTACTTCTTATTTGAGAAGTAAGTTTGAGTGTATCAATGGTTTAGAGGCAGTGTATAAAGTTTGAGGTGATTTGGAAGTCAAACGTCAAGGAACGACCAAAACGTTTGACGACTAGTCACCTATGTGCCTCATGTGTCTATGCATGCTTATATTGTGTGAAATGAGATTAATAAGTCTTTAAATGGTTTATAATGATGTTTAATGGTGTTATATAAAGTTTAGAGAAGTTTGGAGGTCAAACGACCAAGAACGTCCAAGGCGTTCAAAAGATAGCCCTTAAGACGTTCAACGTGTGTCTTGATGGGGCTTGGCCTGTTTGGACGAGTTACAGGTGGTTGTTTTGGGTGAAACTTTTGTGGAAGGTATACAACTTGTTAAGGGTTGTATTTACTTTTGAAACGTCTGGGTACAAACTCTAAAAGTCCCCGCAAAAGTCCCCACTAGAAGGACCCAAGGCTGGTCGAGACACTGCCTGGGCAGTGTCAATTGACGGACCAAACGACGGCCAGTTGGTCAACAATTGTCCTGTTGGTCAGGTCTCGTCGACTGTAACTTGCCTTGGGCAGGTATCAAGCCAATATTTGTCTAAGTACCAATCGACGTAGCCCTAGGCACGGTCCGTTGACTGACCAACGCCCCGTAGGTGCCTCCGTCGATGGTGGCCTGTAACGTGCAGATGCGTCTGTTTTAATTAAAGGGGTGAATGGAAAATTCACCCCACGTCCTAACCTGACTCTAATGGGTTAATTTAGCTAATATTAGGTGTATATAAGTCTTTGAAAACGTGAACCACCCATTCCCAAAATCCTCTCACACGTAAGAAACCTTCCCTCCAAAAATATTCTCTCTAAAACCACCATTGTTGGTGAAGCTCAAGAACTGCTTGGAGCTTATATTTCTATGGGTGATTCATCAAGTTTTAGAGGGCTTCTTGTATATAAAGGTATGGTGATCCTTCATCTCTATTTATCCTTTCATCTAGAGAGTTAATCTCAAAGATTTCAATGAGAAAAATATGATCAAGTTCTTCTTCTTCAATCTATCCATGGATTCTTTCTCAAAACGTTTTTAATGACTGAATCATGATGATTTCATGTTAACATGTTGGTTTGAACGTGAATTTACTTCAATTGCAAGATGAACCCATGTCCCTTCCTTAAATTGATTTAGCCCTTACATGTCAATGTGATTATGGTTTGTTATCGATTAATTGTGATGTTCTTATGTTAAATCACCTATATCTACTGTTGTTTATGTTAATTATTGTTGAATTATAATTAATGGATCCATGTGGATCAAGGAAGGAAGATTTGAACATATTTAGCTTAGTTTTACTTGAATTCACTGTAACGTTGGTTCCTAAATGATCTAATGCAAAATTCAATGGTGTAGGGATGATTGTACCTACTGTTTTACTAGGATATTATTGTTGAATTATATAGATGTGATTCATGTGATTGAAGGTTGGTTTGGCCTATATTCTTCTATCTTTCATGTTCCTCTAATGTAGCATATTCACTGTAATCTAGTCATTTTGTGATCCTAATCCTAGGGTAGATGTAATCATGATTTTGATGTGATTAAGTATGTGTTTAGATACTTCCTTAGATGGATATTGTTTATGAAATATGATCTATAATACATACAAGTGAAATTGGCTAATGGTTTATGTTCTTCTACATTCTAGCATGTTAATGTATCGTGTTAGTTGTAACACGACCTTGTAGTGGCTTATGCTTAACTTCATGTATGATCATGATACATTAAGCTACAGCCCTATACTTGACTTATTGGTGAAAAAGTAGTAATGGTTAATGGACACCAAAGGCTAAAGGATTGGTAAGAATTGCTCTACTATTCTACTTCTCTACTCCTCTATAATAATGTTGATGAAGCCGTGAGTGGCATTGTGTGGTATGGTCCACTTATGGTGGCTGTGTTTACCTTGTGTCATTATATATGTGTTGACCATGGCCTTGAAGGCAAATTTCATGAATATATGAAGGAGTGGTTATGATAATCACTTTACGTGTAGCTTGTGCCTAGTCTTCTATTTGAGTTGTGAATCTAGGTTATGTTACTATTGTTATGAGCATGTGAAGGGCTGTGTAATATCATGTGTAGGTGCTTCCATGTATTAGGTGATAATGGTTGATGATCCCTACACATGTACCCCTATGTGAATGTGTGAATAGTTAATGATAGGAGTCTTAAAATATTCTATGAAGTTAACTTGTCTCCTATGCTATTGTGTGTTGTGTGGTCTAAGCTTGAAGAGTATTATGGTCTAAGAGGGTGGCTGCCTCAATATGTTCTTGATAGCCATTATGTGATCATGTGACCAATGTACACACACTCACACTTTATGCATGCTTATAGATAGTAAAGGTTCATAGTGTCTAATGAAAAGTAGTTCTCATATTCACTAGTGTCTACTACTATGCATGTTAAGATGACGTTTATGAAAGTATGATATGTGTTTCCTTAACTAGGATGACTTGATAGGTGTACTAGTGTGGGCAAGGGTATGTGACTTTGCCTATGCATTGCACATGTGTACCTTGATAGGATAGTTCTAGTTTTGGTTTCTATATGTATGAATATGGTATATGAACGTGTGTGACTTAATGTGTTATGTGAAGGGTTTGCTCACATATATGTATACACACACACACATGGATGATGATCTAGTAAATGAGAGGGGCCTTGATAGGGGTGCCCAAGAATACTCTATAACTAGATATGTGCTTGAATATGCTATAAGCATACATATGAATATCTTAAGCCTATGTTTTATGAACATTTAATTAAAGGCTTTTCAATAAAGGGAACTTAGCTTAGCACCGAGTGAACTTGACATTGAGAGGTGTTGACTTTCCCTTGAGAAAAGATTCACCATTTGTCTCTTGTAGAGTGTTGACTTCCCTTTGAGGAATATTCATCTATGGACCCACATGAAGTGTTGACTTTCTTTTGAGGAAGATTCACCCATGTTTTCTCATGAGATGAGGCCCCAGTTACCAAATGGTATGTAGAGGGAATACCTATCTCTTAGTTCCATAAACTATGCTTACCATATAGGATCTAGCAAAGTGAATTCACTTAGGATGCTAGGATATATGTTAATGTTCTACCTTGGCTAGGTAGGAACACCTTCCCTTGGTGTAAGGCTCTACAACACCAAATTCTATGTTTAGCACACATGGTCTTAGCGTCGGTCAAGGCTATAGTTTCCCTAAAGTAAAATGGACAATGGAAGTAATGGAATAGGATCCTAACTAGGAGGACTTAAGGTAAGTTACTTAGTATAGGTGGAAGTAATGAACCCATCTAGACATTGCACAAGTGGCTCCTTAGGAAGTCCTAGGAAGGTGACCTAATATGTATGAGTATGCTTATGTCCATATGTATGATTTGTAGTATTGGTCTACTTGTTGTGATGGAGATGTTCATGTTATGAGTCCATGTGATATGGTCTTACTCTTATATGCACTATGTGAGTCTTAATGACTATATAATGAAGATTGTTGATATGAATGGAGTTGTCCTTATGTGTTATGTTGAAGTATGAAGTGTTAAGGTTTGTGGTCTCATGAAGAGCTTACTAAGTACGTGTGAATTTATGGGGCTTCACATGTACATTGCACTAGTAGACAAAGATTGGGGTCATGAACAAGGTCTAATAATGAGGTATGTGAAGTGAAGACATTTTGTGTGTAAGTTGATGTAGCTTATTGTGATGCTCTTATGGTTTTGACTTAAACGTGTCTATCATGTGCTATACCTATATGATGATGTGTGGTGATTAGTGTAGGTTATATGTATGTTTTCTTGTGGCTTTAAGGTGATGCATTGCACCAAGTATCACTAAAGGGTTACTTCGGAAGTTAATGAACAAAAGAGAAGAGGGTTCATTGTTAAGGGAAAAAGGGCTTACTGTAATGTGCCTTTAGAATGCAATAAATTCTAAATATGATCTTATGTGATGTTTGCCCTTTCAATATGTTTATATGAAGTATATGAATGTTATAAATGCTATTATCTAAAGGTTTTATAAAGGTTTACTCAAAAAGCATGAAGTATGATTTCAAAGAAAATGTCCCTTTTAAATGCATGTTTTTGTATGGTTGTCATACTTAGTACATTCTTGTGCTAATCCCATTCTTCTCTACTTTTTACGCAAAGTGTAGGTTATGGATGCTTAAAGGATGTCTTGAATGGTGAAGATCTTGCTTGATGATTCCCAAGCTCAATGAAAGGAGTCCTTAAAGTTCAAGGATCTCCTACTTATGTCTTTAATGTAAAGTCTTTAAATATTGTATAGTTATGTAATGTGTCTTATGGGCCGTGTCCCTAATTTACTCTAAAGTTGTTGAGTCTAAGATGGAAAAGAGACTTAAGGTCTATAAATGTATTACACTTATGTTTTATCTATATATGAGATAAAGTTTATAGCATATGATATGCTATGAAAAGTTTTAAATTTTCCGCTAAATTTACTATGTCAATGCGATGAATGATAATTATGGGCTTATATAAGACCTCCGAGAGGTCAAGTACGCCATGTTACTTCTAGGGGGTGTTCACCGGATGTGACAATTATGAAGCGTGCCACACTTATGAATGAGAGACTATGAGATGCTTAGGAAATTCTCACCTTCTTGGTAATCTTATGTCGTGCCTCTAGAGTTTTAAATCTATGTGTCCTTTCATCTAATCTTTTTATTGTGATCATAGGTATGACTACTAAAAGGGAAGTCGCAAGAAGAGTCGAGGAACAAATTGCTAATGCGGGAGCTCCTCCCCAAGAGAACCAAGTCCCTCTACAAGGCAATCAAGTTCCTCCACAAGACCAAGCTCCAGTCAGTCCTCTACCTATGATGGATGGATAGATAAGGTTGGCATTTGTGACTTTGGCCCAAGCCATAACCACCCAAGCTCAAGCCATGAAGGCTCAAGCGAATAGGGAGGTTGGACCTCGTGTTCAACCAAATGTAGCACCATGGCTTCCCGCTTGAGAGATTTCACGGGGATGAACCCTCTGATGTTTTATGGGTCAAATGTGAATGAAGACCCCCAAGACTTCCTAGATGAAGTCTATAAGATCCTATATGCTATGGGGTGACTTCCAATGATAAGGCCGAATTAGCTTCCTACCAACTCAAAGACGTAGCTCAAACATGGTACACCCAATGGAGAGATAATAGGACCTTGAGAGCGGGTCCTATCACTTGGGAGGTGTTTCTAAGGGCTTTCCTTGATCTATTCTTTCCTAGGGAGAAAAGGGAGGAGAAAGTGGAAGAGTTCATCAACCTTCGTCAAGGAGGTATGAGTGTACTTGATTATTTCTTGAAGTTCACTAAATTTTCCAAGTATGCTCCATCCTTGGTGTCTAACCCAAGGGATGAGATGAGTCGTTTTGTGACGGGGTGTCCAAAGACTTGGTAGAGGAATGTCGTGCGGCTATGCTTCATGACAATATGAATATCTCTCTTTTGATGGTTCATTCTCAACAAGTGGAAGAGACTAGACAAAGGAGGAAGAATAGAGATGCCAAGAGGGCAAAGTCATATGAAGGTGGTTTTTCTAAGGGAAGGTTGGAAATTCAAGAAAAGCCTAGGTTCAAGAAGAGGTTCTCCAACCAAGTCCCTTCCAAATTTACCAAGGCTCATGATGATAGGGTTTCTAACCTTAAGTCCCAAAAGGGAAAAAGTGGAAGCTCACCTAGTGAACAACCTACTTGTACCACGTGTGGTAAGAATCATGTAGGTGAATGCCTAGTTGGAACGGGTAATTGCTTTGGTTGTGGTAAGAGTGGCCACAAGGTTAGGGATTGTCCAAATGTAAGGGGTCAAGGGAAAGGGAGATGCTAAAGCTCAAGCAAGTGGTTCTAACTCCGATGTTCCAAGGAAGAATCGATTTTATCCTCTCCACCCTTGGGGTGAACAAGTGAGTTCTCCTTATGTGGTAACCAGTATATTACAAGTCTTCTCTATTAATGTTTATGCTTTACTTGATCCCGGTGCTACCTTGTCATTTGTTACTCCTTTGGTAGCTAGAAAATTTGATATATTGCCCGACATCTTTCATGAACCTTTTATGGTGTCTACCCCAGTGGGTGACTCGGTTAGTGCAAAAGAGTCTATAGGAATTGTCCTATAATGTTGTCCAATTGAGTTACTCATGTTGAATTGGTAGAACTTGATATGGTTTATTTTGATGTCATTATGGGAATGGATAGGTTGCATGCTTGTTTTGCGTCCATATATTATATAACAAGGGTAGTCAAGTTTAATTTTCTTAATGAACCACCCTTAGAGCGGAAGGGGGGAAATTCAACTCCTAGAGGTCGTATCTGTCACATCCGGGGAGCACCCCCTAGACATAATCGGCGTCGACGTCTTTGAAGACTATGACTAGCCTCTTAGCATACATTATTATATTCATAGGTTAAAATGTGGAGAAATTTAAAACTTTTTATTACTTCTACAATGAGGTTTACATAGACCTCTACATACAAATAATATATTCGTATCGAGTATACATAGACCCTTCATATAAGAAGCTTACATAGTCTTCTACTTTTATTGCAGATAAGTATACATATAAGATAGAACATAGTCTTTAAAGATTGTCTCATCCTCATAATCATCTATCAAGATTATATAAAATTGGGCATAGCCCATACATCAATGTAAAGAGCCACATGTAGCTTATACAATCCGTACTCAAATGAAAAGAGATAGAGCATAAGAGTCTTAAAACTAAAACACCTTCATAAGATCGAAATTGACATCGCCCTCGGAAGTGAGGACCTACCCACTTGGATGAATGAGAAATTCCAAGCCTTCTTCAAAGTCATCTCAAAGACCCCTCAACGACCGGAACCTAAAATGTTGGGGAATATGAAGAAAATCGGGTTAGTACACCACTTGTACTTAGTATGAGACCATATGCACATATATGATCAAATCATGCTAAAAAGGACATTTCATTAAAACATTCTACTTTATCTTTTTGAAACCATTATGCACAATCAAGCAAACCATACCAATCAACAAGGCATATTCATCAAGTCAAAGTAAGTCACATGCATATTAACATTCTTGAACCCATAATCTAATAGAACTCTATCATCAAGTAATAATATCACAATCATGAATAAGAGTTCATCTAATCATAATAAAGTAAGACAACTACTCATGAATCCTTATAAAGTCAACAAGTGCAATGACCAAGCAAAACCCCATAACCCTACTTGATCAAGTAACTCAACAAGAATCATAACCAATATCCAACTTCACATAACACATCATATAATAATACATATCATCATACTTTACCAACTTCACATAATGTCATTTACATAAAAGGTCATTATATACATATTTTTACATTTATAAGCATATACATACATAAGAACATCCTTCTAAGACTCCCTTCAAGGCTAACTAGTGCAATGTATAGGTAGAGTCTCATACCCCTACCTAGACTAAGCTAAACCTTTTAGTTCATCCTAGTTAGAGTTCATGCATTACTTCATTTTACCTTTTGGGAACATATTGCCTTAACCGACATAGAACACATGAGCTAATTGTGGAATCCGGTGTCAAGGAACCCTACACCGAAAGAAGGTAGACTATTTGTCAAGGTAGTACCAATACATGAACATAGGAACTCGTGGATCCATTAGCTAGTATTCCTATAGGGGCAACATAGTTCAAGAACTAGGAGATATAATTGGGACCCTTTTTATGCTACATGCATTATAGTCTCCAATCTCAAGAGTACATTAGTGATCCTACCTTTCCTATGTGTGAAGGGACACTCCTCAGTCTAGTTCACTCGGTGCTAAGCTAGAGTCCCTTTTTGAAATGTCTTTAAGCCTTTATTATCAATCATAGCTTAATTTAGGTCATATGGTCTATCCCTTATATAAGCATCATCATCGTAGCTCAATAAGAATTGCATGAGTATAAATCCTTTCATTACAATTCATATAAGTGAGGTTAGCACATTTACATATCACTTCATAATAAGGCACATTGATAAATTATTCACCATCCTTATAACATTTACATCTTAGCGAATACCTCACACATTATAGTCAAGACGTTTCAATTCAACATCATTCCAACCCTATCAATCCTAATACAAGGTATACTCAATACAACATCATGACTTAGTCACAATTAACCATTATTTGAAGTAAAAAATAGGGATCATAAGACTTACTAAGTCTCCTTCATAATTCATCATCAAGGTCTTACCATCAACCCTTACTTCAACCCAATTAGGTCATAAGATCATCATAATTCAATACACCACATGATAACAAGGCAAGAACAATCACCACATGACAATTCAATACTAGATCATAGCTTAAGACAAGATTCTTAGGTCAATTCACAACACACTTCATAACTTAGATCACTTCTTAGAACTAGCATGAAAAAGACTACAATTCTCCCTAATTCATTCATGATTAGTATCACAACATCATCTAGTAGTAATTCAACCAATAACCAAGTCCATTGAACCAATATAACCTAATTCATATCAAGATCATAACCTAGAGTTAAGGGGAGAAGGTCATCTTCTACAAACTAGACCAAACCATCAAGATATATCATAATCAAGTTAAAATACATGTTATCTATTCATATTATCCAAAATAAACCATAAACAAATCAATTCATAACATTAATTTGGAGATTGGATGAAACCCACTTGAAAACTCAACTTTTGAAGTTACTTTGAAGGAACCCTTTAAGGAAAGAGGTCTCAAAGGTGAATTAGATCTCATACCTTCATGTTTGATGAAGTGAATTCGTCCTTTTACAGACCCTAAAACCCTCCCCTAGCTTGGTCTTCAATGGAGTTCTTCACTAGAGAGAAAGAAAAGAGAAGGAAGAGAATTTGGTGTTGTGAGTTATGAGGGTTTAGTTAGTCTTAATTAGGTTAGGACTTTATATATGGTGTTAACTAAGTTAATTAGAATTAACTTAATCCCTAACTAACCACAAAACCCCTTAATTAATTATTTTAGACTTAGTCAAAATGTGCAGAAATTGGACCCTCACAGACGAGACCTCGACCAATGGTCCATTTGTGAGTCGACAACCACCGCCCTTCCATGCTGCACATCCGTAGTCTTGGTCAGAGACTGTGCACACAAGGCCCTCCAGTGAATTGGATAAGTGTTGGTCAAAGGATGGCATCGAATTCCCGTCGATCAACACACGCCCCGCCGATGCCCTTTCGTGGGTGCACACTGCCCAGGCAGTGTTTGACTCCAACGTGCAAGGGTCCTCCTCAAGGACCCTTTGTTGGTCCTTGGGGAGTCGTACCCGGAAGTTTTGACCATGAATCAACTTAAACACATGTAATATACCCTTCCACCAATTTTCATCATTTTTCGACTTCTAAAAGCTAGTCAAATAGGCTAAGGCACGCTAGTACCTCCTTGAACAAACTTCCGGACGTCATGGATGTTCTGGGACGTTTTGGTTTCTAGACTTACTAACTGACTTATATTCATTAAAATGGACCTTAAAACAGTGCCTAGAACTTATGACACTTATGTTAGGCTCTATAACACGTCTTGGATTTTCGAAGCATTACATTATCCCCCCTTAGGAACATTTGTCCCCGAATGACACTAAAACTCTTTTGAAGGAAGGAATAGGCTCAAGACTAGAAGCCCAACCAACAAAAATACAAGACAACATAAATCATATCACTTAAATAAGGAAACTCAAAAGCTTCAATTACGACACATAAGGCTCAAACATCACATTATGAGGAATTTCCTTCTCACAACAACAACATGAGCTCCACATACTTTTCATGAGTCAATTATGCCAAAGTTCAACTAACCAATATACCACATATCATTTCATAAAGACTCACCATATCAAAATGCACAACATAACTCAAACAAGCAAAAATTGCAATTTAGAGGCATACTTCACTGTAAGTCACTGTAACAATATTCAAAAATGCATATTTTGCAAAACTTCACCAAAAATCAAGGAACTTCAATTTCTAGTCATTATTTTCATTATTAATAGAAGTAACTAACCTTAGTTATATGAGGGTAACGGGACTTCATGTCGTCCTTGGCCTCCCATGTTGCACCCTCAACTAGGTGATTCTTCCATAACACCTTTACGGAAGCCACCTCTTTGTTCCTCAACTTATTTACTTGCCTATCAAGGACTTGGACCAGAACCTCCTCATAAGAGAGGTTATATTTCACACCAAGACCCTCAATAGGAAGAATGGACTCGGGATCACCAATACACTTCTTGAACATAGAAACATGGAAAACCGGATGAACCGAAACCAATTCACTAGGAAATTTCAATTCATAGGCAACCTTACAAACCCTTTGCAAGATTTCATAGGGAACCACATAACGAGACTCAACTTCCCCTTCTTTTCAAATCTAAGCACCCCCTTCATAGGTGAAATTTTCAAGTATACTTTATCACCTTTTTCAAACTCTATATCCCTTCTCTTATGATCGGCATAAGACTTTTTTTTTGCTGACTATAGGACGTTTGCAAGCGATTTCTTATAATATGAACTTTCTCCAAAGTCTTATAAATCAAATTGGGACCAAGTATCGAAGACTCACCGACTTCAAACCACCCAATAGGAGATCTACACCTCCTACCATACAAGGCTTCATAAGGAGCCATGGATATGGATGAATGGAAACTATTATAGTAAGTAAACTCCACTAAAGGAAACTGCTTATCCCAACTTCCCTTGAAGTCAATGACACAAGATCTAAGCATATCCTCAAGGGTTTGAATAGTACGCTCCACTTGACCATCCATTTGGGGATGAAAAGCGGTACTCAACTTCAACTTAGTACCCAACCCTTCTTGGAATGACCTCCAAAACCTAGATGTGAATTGTGCACCTCTATCCAATTATGATGGAGAACGAAATACCATGGCGACACACAATCTCATCTATGAAGATCTTTGCATAATCCTCCACTGAATAAGTAGACTTGACGGGAAAAAACGAGTGGACTTGGTCAACCTATCCACCACCACCAATATAGAGTCATTGTTTTTGAGTCTTAGGCAAACCTACCACAAAATTAATATTGATGTATTCCCACTTCCAAGTAGGAATTTGGATTTCTTGAAGTAAACGACCATGCTTTTGATGTTCGGGTTTCACTTGTTGGCGATTTGGACACTTAGCAACAAACTCCGCTATGTCCTTTTTCAAACCTTCCCACCAATACACTTCCCTAAGGTCATGATACATCTTTGTTCACCCCGGGTGATAGAGTAACGGTACCCATGAGCTTCCTCAAGAATCTCGTTCCTCAAATCATCTACATTCGGAACACACAACCTTCCTTGATATCACAAAACACCATATTCCCTTAAGGAGAATGACTCATTAGGCTTACCAAGAACCGATTCCTTCAACTCCATCAATGGTTGATCAAGGTGTTGTTTGGACTTCACCTCAACAACTAAGGATGACTCGGAGTTATGATGGACAATAAAACTGTAACGGCCTATATTTTTGTATGTGGTAGTTCTATTCATGTTATACTTGACTTATACTTATTGTGTAGGTGAGGTATCATGTTTCTTACATGATTAGTGTTGGTTTAAACTAGCTTGGAAGGTGATGTAATGCCTTGCACGTTTTAGCATATGTATTGCAAGTTAACACCGATGGAAAGTATTTAAGTAATTATAGTAAGGTGGTAATTGAGCTAGCAGCTGCATCACCTACTTGATCTATATTATAGTTAAAGGGCCCAAGTTTGATTGACCAGATTTAGGCTTATTTTTAGGGGCTCATTTGAAGCCCAAACCTATTAAAGAAAAGTGAATGAAAGAAGGCCCAACAGCCAAATCTGCCAATTGGCCATTATGGATAAAGCCCAAGTGAAACTAAGTAAGTACATGACCTCCTAAGATTTGTTTTACCATGTTATTGGGCCAAGTGTGTACCACCTACTTGCACTAATCTGTCCCAAGCTGATTAAAAGAACAAAGGAAAAATGGACAGCCAAGGTCCAATAATATTAAGTCTAAAAGGGCCCAAGTTAAAAGGACAAGCAGGTGGGGAACCTACTTGACATTATATGGCCCAAAATTGGTCAAGAGTGTCGGCCATAACACCTCCTTTTTCAAAGGATAAGGATCAAATCTTATTCTCCATTTTGAACTTGCAAAAATTTGAGATTTCCTAAGTTCTTTCTTTGTCTCTCTTGGCTTCAATTAGCAGCCCTAAAACACCTTAGAGTTCTTGAGTGCTGTCTAATTTTTCAAGTAAGAGTTTGAAGGAGAGTTTGAATTCTTGAAGTACAAGTTTAGAGGATAAATTTTCAGAATTAAGGTAAGACTTCAACCCATTTGTTTTCCTCTCTTTGATAATGTTTGGAGTGGAGAATTTTGTATATGATTATCAAGAATTCATGGATTGTGATAAATCTTTGAGTCAATATTCTCCTATTACGCTGAAAGATTTGAGATTGTTAGTGGTTGCCTTATGAATATTGTTGTTGAGGGCTGTTTGGGTATCTCTGGAAATGATGTTTGAAGTTGTATTAATGTGTAGAGGAAGGGTGTGGTGGTTCACCATTTATGTAAGGGTTGTATGGGCCTGATTTCCATCAAATATTTTTAGCTACTGTTTTGGAGAACCTTATTGTGATTAGCTGCTGATGTTAGCTTAATCATGACTTATGTTGTAGATTAGCACCCAATAAGGAAGGCTGAATCGTGATAGTGGTATTGGTCATAAATATAAGGTATGTAGGGCTATTCGATTCTATATCCTTTTGGCATGAAATCTGCCACCTGCAATTAATATCAATGAAGTGATTCTCATAAGTTCTATTTCTAGAAAAGAAAGCATGGTGGCAGCGTACTATCTCCAAATAGCTAACAATATTTCTTTCCCCATTCTAAGTATATGGAACTACTTCATTATATGTTCACTACTCTATACTTGTGTAATTTCCCCTTGTGCTGTTATA
Organism: Solanum sitiens; assembly: GCA_016801875.1. Taxonomy (NCBI): domain Eukaryota; kingdom Viridiplantae; phylum Streptophyta; class Magnoliopsida; order Solanales; family Solanaceae; genus Solanum; species Solanum sitiens. The sequence goes on along the minus strand of JABWTJ010000784.1, from coordinate 190,830 downwards.
GAAATTGTATTTGCAAAAGAAAGTTTGATGAATCCTTCTCCTAAGCCAATTGAAGTCAATTGTGCCATTAAGGTCTTAAAGTAAGGTGTTGATGTTTCATAGCTCCTTATGTCATTGTTACTGCCTCAAAGTATTGTTTTCATGTATTCCACTACTGTTCCATAATTTGATGTCTCCAAGATGATTATGACCACCAAATCAACATCTCAAAATGTTACGATTATCCAAAATAACATCTCAAAAGAGTTATGAACTGATTAACAATAATATCAAAGATTAAAGAATCTAAGTGAAGAAATCTATTTAATTAAGGGTGGCAGCTTAGGGGCGAAAGCCTAGCATGGGACGATCCCTATTGGTATAGAAGGGTGGCAGCTCAGGGGCGAAAGCCTAGCATGGGCCGATCCCAAGTTGTGTAATTATGAGGACCGCATCCCAGGGGTTAATACGCCTAGCATGGGTCATCCTCTTCTACCACTGATCAGCTGGTCACTTGTATCACATGCCCAACAAAGATTATAACATACAAAGAAGGTAAAGAAAAGAATCTAGCTTACTTGATTCCACAAGAGTAAGCAAAGGTGGTTTTCTCTCCTAATCTATGCACTCATATGTTGCTACTTGATTTCATTTGTGCCTTGTATTACATATACTTTTTGCCTTACATATTCAGTACATTTTTCGTACTGACGTCCCGTATTGGGGACGCTGCATTTCATGCTGCAGGCTCAGGTACTCCAGCTAGTAGACCTCCTCAGTAGGAGCACTCGAAATTCTGCTACTTTTGGTGAGCTCCAAGTTGATTCGAAGCTTTATTAAGTCCTTGTTAAATTCGTTTGGTATTGTATCGTAGTTAAGGGTAAGGCGGGGTCTGTCCCGACCTACTCTAGTCTTCTATCTTTTAGAGGCTTTGTAGACGTATGTACATGGTTCAGTTGTGTCTTAAGGAGTTGTGGCCTAAACGGCCAAGTCTTGTATATAACTTTTGGATCTACTTACGTTGGTTTGTATCGCTGCATCCAAAGTTAACTTGTCTCAATTGTTATAGTATATGCTCAGTAAGAACAGGTTGTAGGTTGGTTCTCTCGGGCCTTTAGGGCATCGGGTGCCTGTCCGTCTTAATGGGTTTTGAGGCGTGACATAGGCAGTAACACTCGAGATACGTTTTGAATAGAGAGTCTCATGCGTTTCTTTTGCCTAGTCTATTTAGTTGTTCGTGTTCGAGTTGCTTGTGGAAGAAGACTCCTCCCTATTCGTTTGTTGTCCCAACTCGCTGCACTTGAGATGGTAAATTTCGTTCCAATCCTAACTTCTTGATGGATATGCCGTTTGGTAAAGTGTGGTTATTTCGATTGATTCACTAGTTTTCTCGTTCTTTTCCACCCGCCTTCATTCTTCTTGATTTGTTATAGATTATGTGATAGTCGAATGATTAAATATTATTTGGCGTTTGGTTACATGAAATACAAGAAGTGCTCTTATGAATATCGTTGTTCCGTATGAGTTTAGTCGGTTGATGTGTTAAAAAGTGTGTTTTTGTTAAATTAAATCTCTAGCATAAATGCGATATTGATTATTATGTCATATTTAGTTTTTTTATTTGTGCTTTAAGCTACGATGATATGCTTTGAGTTCCCACATAGAGATATTTTGATTTAGCCAAAAATCTCACTGCCTAGATATTAAAAACTGCTCCTTCGCATGTTAAGACCAAGACCCCATTAATAGCATTACAGGCTCCTTGCATGGCTTCTTGCTTGGGTGAATGATGTTGTTATTGGGTTTAGTCTCTAAACATCATCTTTTGTTCCCCTCTCGCTTAGATTAATTTGATGTGCTATTGTTTCTACTCCCTGCCCTTTGGTTAAATAATATGATAGCATCAGAATGTGTTAAGGGAATTAGCGTTGTTTTGGCATGGGACATATTATGTTGTTAATAGTATGATAGGGTTTTTTTTCTTCGTTATCTTGGTTTGTTATTGTTTTATGTTGGTAGTTAGTCACATATTTTGTGGTGTAACTTGTTCTTGTTTTCTACCTCTCTGAATGGCTCCCTCATATTTTGTTCAAATATGTGTGGTATTAGTATTAGGAGTTAAGAGTTGTCTAAGTTAGTTGAATTGTTTTTGCATGATTTTGGAACCCAAGTATGAGTCCGTCAAATTTCCTATAAACTTGGGATGATATTTGCTTATTTTGTACTACTGTGGGAGCCAATCTCTTGGCCGTTAAAGCATGACATAGACATAGCAGCCATACATGCCTGTTGTCTTGTTCTATTTTGCCTACTTGTTTTGGTTGTGTTGTATGGATCTCAAAGTACTTTTTCCATCACTAACATCTATTCCATTTGGCTCATTTCTGTGCATGAACTCCGCTCGAGTCCATTTTGGGACTCCGTCTTCCTCCTTGCATCCTTCATTTGAGCCACAAAGGTTTAAATTGTTATTTTAGAGTCAGCCCACGAAATTTGGCGTACAGGTTTCAGAGATCGGAAAAATTTAAAAGAGGCCGAGAACTTGAAGATTTTGGGTCGAGAAACCCAAATTTATTTTCCAAAATATTGTATCTTGTTATTTTTGGGATTAAGCCTTTGTCATTGTTTTGTTTATTAATTGTTGTACGATTAGCTTAGGGAAGGTACAAACAAAAATGGGTCAAAACCCCCAAAAATATGGGTCCAAATACCGGTCCAGGCGGACAGAAATCGGATTTGGATCCAACCCTCTCTCTCTCTATTTTACTTTACCGTATATTTCTTTGTTATTGGTTGTCGTTAGTTCAGGGTTAGAAATTGCAAATCCACGCAAGACGCCGCTATTTTGTTTTAACGGTTTAAACTAAATTGATTGACTTTAAAAAGACTTTAAAAATGACCTAAATAATTTTGTGAGTTAAAATAATTGACTTAGATAATGGATTAGTATTTCATTTTTTTCATTTCTAAATAAATTTTCAAATCAAATTAGACACTTTATCTAAAACAAGTTAGTTGCCGGATATTAACGGATATTTTAGGTGCCTTAAACACCTTCCTAAAATATAAATATGAATCCCCGAACCCCTTAAATTTTCAAATGGATTTTCTGTTTAAGTCCTTTGAAAGCTAAGTTTTCTTGATTTTTTCTTTAAAAATTAAGTGGCGACTCTCAAACAAGTCCAAAAATATTAAAAATATATTTATCGAATAATGAATTAAAACACATGTTATGAATATGATTTATATGATATGATGAAGCATGAATGTGCATAGTGTCTTAGTGGGTTTAAATAAAAGGATTGCTCATATAGTTGTACCTATAGACTCATGCATTGATATATGAACATGTGTGACATTTATGTGTTATGTGAAAGGTTTGCTCACATAGAAGTACACACACATGTATGAAGATCTAGTTAATAGAAGGGCCTTGAAAGGTGTGCCCAAGTATACTCTAAAACTAAATAGGTGCTTAAATATTCTATAAGCATACAAGGAGTAAATATCCTAAGCCTATGTTTTTTGAAAAATGATAATAAAGGCTTTTAAATAAAGGGAACTTAGCTTAGCACCGAGTGAACTTGACAATGAGAGGTGTTGACTTCCCTTAGAGGAAGATTCACAATTTGTTCCTTATAGAGTGTTGACTTCCATTAGAGGAATACTCACCTATGGATCCACATGAGGTGGTGACTTCCCTTAGAGGAAGGTTCACCCATGTTTTCTCATAAGAGGAGGCCCCAATTGCAAAATGACATGTAGAGGGATCATACCTATCTCTTAGTTCCATAAACTATGCTTGCCACATAGGATCTAGTAAAGTGAATTCACTTAGGATGCTAGGATGTATGTTAAGTTTCTACTTTGGCTAAGTGGGACACCTTCCATTGGTGTAAGGCTCTAAAACACCAAATTCCATGTTTAGCACCCATGGTCTTAGTGTCGGTTAAGACTATAGTTTCCCTAAAGTAAAATGGACAATGGAAGTAAATGACTAGGACCCTAACTAGGATGACTTAAGGGAGGTTACTTAGGATAGGTGGAAGTAATGAACCCATCTAGACATTGCACACTAGCTCCTTAGGAAGTCCTAGGGAGGTGACCTAATGTGTATGATTATGTTTATGTCCTTATGCATGGCATTGTAGTAATTGTCTACTTGTTATGAAGATGTTCATGGAATGAGTCTACATGATGTGATCATATCCTTATATGCACTATGTAGGTCTAAATGACTATATGATGAAGGTCTTGTATTGACATGAATAAAGTTGTCTTCACTTACTTGTTGATGTATGAAGTGTTAAGGATTGTGATCTCATGAACGGTTTACTAAGTATATGTGAGGTTGTGGGGCTTCACATGTACAGTGCAGAAGGGCCCACAAGAAGGACCTAAGGGCTGACACTTCCTTGGCAGTGTCAATCGACTGAACCAAACGATGCCCAGTTGGTTGACCAACGGCCCGTCAATGGAGGTATCATCGATGGACACTTAGTCTTGACAATTCTCAGCCCAAGAACAGGCCAAGGTCCAATCGACTGAAGCCACAGATGGCCCATCGATGGACCTACTGGTCGTCGATGGTGCGCATCGATGGTGGCCTACAGCTGCTGCCTGGCGATTGTTTTATTAAAAGGTGAATGGGAAATTCACCCCACGTGATAACATGACCCTACATGGATTATTTGGTGATTTTTGGGTCTATATAAGTGATCAAAAAAGTGATCAACCCATTCCCAAATCAATTCACACAAATTAGACTTTTCCTCCAAAACCAATTCTCCCTAGAAGCCTCCATTGTTGGTGAAGCTCAAGAACAGCTTGGAGCTTGGATTTATATGGGTTCTTCATCAAGTTTTAGAGGTTTTCAACTAGACAAAGGTATGGTGATCCTTCATCTCTAGTTATCCTTCCACCTAGATAGTTAATCTCAAAGTTTCAAAAGATATTTCATGATCCAACTTCTTCTTCTTCAATCCAGCCATGGGTTCTTTCTAAAAACATTTTTAATGAATAAATCATGATGAATTGATGTTAATGTAATGGTTATAACGTGATTTTAATCCAATTGCATTATGAACTCATGTCCCTTCCCAAAATCGACTTAGCCCTTGCATGGGCATTATGATCATGTCTTGTTACTGGTAGATTTGTGATTCTATTATGTTGAATTGATCATATCTAATGTTATTTACGTGAATTGATTATGAATGGATGATGAAGGATCCATGTGTATCAATGTATGAAGAATTGAATATGACTAACTTAGATTCCTATAAGTTCACTGTAACATTGCCTCTATTAAGCATGAATGTGGAATTCGATTGTGTAGGGATAGTTGTATCTATTGCCTTACTTGGATGTTATTGATGAATTGTAAATAAGTGATTCATGTGGATCAAGGTTGATTAGCCTATGATTCTTCTATCTTCCATTGATTCCTAATGTAGCATGTTCACTATAATCTAGAGGTTATGGAGATTGTAGTAGGATTTCGTTTAGGTTATGTTGTCTTTAATTACTGCCTTATATTGATGTTATTAATGAATTATGGATATGAATCCTTGATGATCAAAGTAAAGAAGTCTTGGCATGACTTGATCTAGGTTATTCTAGCCTATGAATTGAATGTTGTATTGTACATTATGTGACCTTAATTCTAGGGTAGATAAAGCATGAGTTAAACTTGTTTATTATATCTTTAGCTACTGCCCTAGATTGATAACATTAATGAAATATGGTTTATAATCCATGAAAGTGAAATTGGTTAATGGTCTATGTCCTTCTACCTTCTAATATGTTAATGTGTTGTACTAGTTGTAGGCATGACCTTGCAGTAGCTTACACATGACTTTGTATATGATTATGGTACTTTATCTACTACCCTATACTTGATTTATTGATGAAAGAGTAGTAATGGTCAATGGTGACGAAAGGCTAAAGGATTGGTAAGAATTGCTCTTCTCTTCAACTTCTCTACTTTCCTATGTTATTGTAGTTGATGAAGCCTTGTATGGCATTGTGTGGTATGGTCCACTTATGGTGGCGGTGGTTACTTTATTTTCATTGTATATGTGTTGACCATGGCCTTGAAGGCAAATTGATGAATATATGAGTGTGTGGTTATAATGATTACACTATGTGAAGGCTATGCCTATTTTCCTATTCTAGTTGTGATATAGGATGTATGGCTATTGTATAAGTATGTGTATATTTATGTTAGGGTAAAATGTAGGTGCTGCCATTGATAAGTTAAAATAGTTAAAGGATCCCTTACCTATGTACCCCTATGTGAATGCATGAATAGCCAAAGCTAGGAGTCTTAAGTGTAATATGAAGTTGACTTGTCTCCTATGCTAAATGTGTTGTGTGGTCTATGCTTGAAAGTGTAATATGGTCTAAGAGGGTGGCTGCCTCAATGTGTTTTTGATAGCCATTATGTGATCATGTTGACCAATGTACACACACCCTCACTTTACATGCATGCTTACAAGTAGTATAAGTCATGATGTCTAAATGAAAGATAGTTCTCATATTCACTAGTATCTACTACTATGCATGTTAATCTTATGTCTATGAAAGTATGATATGTATTCCTTAACTAGGATGACTTGATAGGTGTACTAGTGTGGGCAAGAGTATCGGACCTAGTCTATGCATTGCACATGTGTACCTTGATAGGATAGTTCCTAGGTTTGGTTTCTATGTATATGAAAATGAATGTATGGACATGTTATAAATATGATTTATATGATATGATAAAGCATGAATGTGCATAGTGTCTTAGTGGGTTTATATGAAAGGATTGCTCATATAGTTATACCTATAGACTCAAGCATAAGTTTATGAACATGTGTGACATTTATGTGTTATGTAAAAGGTTTGCTCACATAGAAGTACACACACACATGTATGAACATTTAGTTAATAGAGGGGCCTTGAAAGGTGTGCCCAAGAATACTCTAAAACTAGATAGGTCCTTGAATATTCTATAAGCATATAAGGAGTAAATATCCTAAGCGTATGTTTTATGAAAAATGATAATAAAGGCTTTTAAATAAAGGAAACTTAGCTTAGCACCGAGTGAACTTGACAATGAGAGGTGTTGACTTCCCTTGGAGGAAGATTCACCATTTGTTCCTTATAGAGTGTTGACTTACCTTAGAGGAATACTCACCTATGGATCCACATGAGGTGGTGACTTACCTTTGAGAAAGGTTCACCCATGTTTTCTCATGAGAGGAGGCCACAATTGCAAAATGACATGTAGAGGGATCATACCTATCTCTTAGTTCCATAAACTATGCTTGCCACATAGGATCTAGCAAAGCTAATTCACTTAGGATGCTAGGATGTATGTTAGGTTTCTACTTTGGCTAAGTGGGACACCTTCCATTGGTGTAAGGCTCTACAACACCGAATTCCATGTTTAGCACCCATGGTCTTAGTGTCGGTTAAGGCTATAGTTTCCCTAACGTAAAATGAACAATGGAAGTAAATGACTAGGACCCTAACTAGCATGAATTAAGGGAGGTTACTTAGGATAGGTGGATGTAATGAACCCATCTAGACATTGCACAAGTAGCTCCTTAGGAAGTCCTAGGGAGGTGACCTAATGTGTATGATTATGTTTATGTCCTTATGCATGGCATTGTAGTAATTGTCTACTTGTTATGAAGATGTGCATGGAATGAGTCTTCATGATGTGATCATATCCTTATATGCACTATGTTGGTCTAAATGACTATATGATGAAGTTATTGTATTGACATGAATAAAGTTGTCTTCACTTACTTGTTGATGTATGAAGTGTTAAGGCTTGTGGTCTCATGAAGGGTTTACTAATTATATGTGAGGTTACGGGGCTTCACATGTACATTGCACTAGTAGATTAAGATTGGGATTATGAGTAAGGTCTTATAAGGTTCTATGTGAAGTAAAATAAGTATATGTGCATAATGACTAGGATTTCACTGTAATGTCCTTATAGTATTGGCTTAAATATGTCTATGTTTTACTATACTTCTATGATAGTGTGTGTTGCCTTTTGTAGATTGTATGTATGGTTTCCTTGTGGCCTTAAGGTGATGCATTGCTCCAAGTATCACTAGAGGGTTACTTGGGAGGTTGATGAGTTAAAAGAAAAGAGGGTTCACTATTAAGGGAAATAAGCTCACTGTAAAGTGACCTAAATTATGGCTTAAATTCTATATGTGATTTTATATGATGTTTGGACTTTGATTTGTCTCTATGAAGTATGTGAATGATATAAATGCTATTGTATAAAGGTTTTGTAAAGATTTACTCAAAATGGCATGAAGTACGATTTCAAGAAAATGTCTCTTTTAAATGCATTTTTTGCATGGTTGTCATACTTAGTGCATTGTTGTACTAATCTCATTCTTCTCTACTTTTTACACAAAGTGTAGGTTATGGATGCTTAAAGGATGTCTAATGATTGAGGAGCTTGATATGTGATTCCCAAGCTCAAGGAAAGGAATCTTTAAGTCCAAGGATGTCCTAATGTTTAGTTACTGTAAAGTTTCTTAAATATTGTATAGTTATGTATTATGTCTTAAGGGTCGTGTCCCTAATGTACTCTAATGTTGTTGAGTCTAATATGGCAAAGAGACTTAAGGTATAAATATGTATTATGACTTATGTTTTATATATATGAAGTGAAGTTTCTAACATATGATGTGCTATGAAAAGTTTTAAATTTTCCTCTAAATTTACTATGACAATGCGATGAATGATAACTATGGGCTTGTATAAGACCTCCGGGAGGTCAAGTATGCCATGTTACTTCTAGGGGGTGCTCCCCGGATGTGACAATGTCTTAATGCTATTGAATTCTAATTATGATAGAATCATGTTAGAATTGTTAGTAAGCTGCCCTAAATTCATAAATACATGTTGAATTATCTTTGATTAATTGAATATTGTAATTGTTGCATTGAATTGTAAACTATGGCTATTGGTAAGAGCGTCTGTATATTGTGTTGGATGAATTGACTATGGATTGAAGTTGTGAGGTTGGATTAAGGTTATGTTGACCTAACCTTCTCTCCATATTGTGTAATATAGGTTTTATATAGTAATGATGTTTGGTATGGTCCACTTATGGTGGTGGTGCTTATGTGCTATACTTGTGACTAATGTGGCCTTGTTGGTATTACTTTATGAATTGTGAATTATGTGGCCTCGTCGGCATTACTTTATGCATTATGGCTTTATCATTTTATAACTTGAATATGTTGATAGTATGAATGTCTTGATGACTTATGTGTTTATGTGGGGTCAAGGCATGAGTTTTCTAGTTGATGATGTGTGTCTCTAATAGACTATGGTGTAGTCATTATATGAATTACTTGATGTTGAAGTATGATGTTTCTTGATAGATTGTATGATACTTGTGATACTTAAATGGATGATAATATAGTAGTGAATAGGGTGACCCATAGATGATGTTGGTTATGCCTATGTGCTTCTAGAATGATATGCTATATGTGAAGTATGTGTGTGTCTTACTTTGGTAGACTTGTGTCCCTTACTTATACATGTAGAATGTGAATATGAGTTCTTGACTTAGTATGCTAAAGCCTCTTAGTCTTTTATGTGTAATTGACATGTGACCTTGAACATTGCTAAGAAGGTCCTTTATGTGGAACCTTCAACCTAGTTAGAAGGTTATGATATCCTTGAAGTCGAAAGCCGTAATTGTATCCTTCTTGTGTGAATGGTGGACTTAGGGTTGATTGGTTGGAACGACATGAAATCATCCTTAGGAAAATTATTGAGCTATCCTCTTAACCATTGTAAGGCAACCCTAGAGGACCTCTTTGGTAAGGTGTAATGTGATTGGGTTGTGAACTTGATATGGAACCCCTTCGTTTGCTCCTTTATGTGAACTACTTTATGAGAACAAAGGCTAGAACCGAGTGAGTATGCTTGGGAAGTAGCTCTATTTGAAATATAAGAATAGAGAACAATAAACCCTCGATATTCCTTAACCATGTGCCTACATGGGATGTGTCCAAGTTCTACCATTGGCAAGTAGAACACCCTCCATCGGAGTAGGTTATAACTCCGGATTCCATGCCTAGATACCATGGTCTATATCGGTTATTGCTTATTCTCATCATATGGGTTACCTATTATTTGGAGAAGTTCTATGAAGTTTAGGTAGTGGTATGTGACTCTATCTAGACATTGCACGATTAGGCTTTGAAGACGTTAGTGAGTGAGTCCCTAGGTCTTCTCCAAGACCATTACTTGAATGTTCTTATATGTTGAATGTTTCTTAAGTGAACTAATGAAGATAATGACTTAAGTTAGAAAGCATGTTAATGAATAAGTACTTATCTAGAGTAGTTTAAGGGTTGCCTAGTTAAGGTGTGAAGGGGACATAAAGGAAGGTCTCTTCATGTCTTACCTAGGGAAGTCTTAAGAATGACTCTGGATAGGAAAGTAAATTGATAAGTAGACATGATCTAAAATTAGGTAATCTTGTGGAGGGTGTATGGACATTCTCTTCTTCAATTACTTAAGTAAGTCTTTTGATAACCTTTGGGAGGATAATGTCATATTATATATATGTTTGTAAGACTCCCAATATGAGTTAGGGTGTCTAGAGACTAACATGTTTGTCTTAAGGTTATAAGGTCCTAAAATGGCTCATAATATGGTTAAGAGGCAGTGTGCAAAGTTTGAGGTGATTTGGAAGTCAAACGTCAAGGGTCAACCAAAACGTTCGACAACTAGTCACCTATGTGCCTCATGTGTCTATGCATGCTTAAAATTGTATGAAATGAGCCTAAAGAGTCTTAAAATGAGTTATAACGATGTTAAATGTTATTATATGGAGTTTCAAGAAGTTTGGAGGTCAAACGTCCAAGAACGTCCAAGAAGTTTGAAAAATTAGCCCTTGAGACATTCATGTATGTCTTGATGGGGCCTTGCATGTTTGGACGTGTTGCATGTGTTTATTTTGGGTGAAACTTATGTGGAATGTCGACATCTTTTTAAGGGTTGTATTTACATTGGAAACGTTCGAGTACAACTTCTAAAGGGCCCCGCAAAAGTCCCCACAAGAAGGACCCAAGGCTAGCCGAGACACTGCCTTGGCAGTGTCAATCGACGGACCAAACGACGGCCAGTTGGTCAACCAACGGCCCGTAGGTGAGGTCTCATCGATTGGTACTTAGATTGGGCAGGTATCAAGCCAAAAATTTGCCAAGGACCAATCGACGGAAGCCAATGCACGGCCCGTCAACTGACCTACGGCCAGTAGATGGCTCCGTCGATGGTGGCCTGCAATCTGTGCCTGCGTACTGTTTCATTAAAGGGGTGAATGGTAAATTCACCCCACGTCCTAAACCAACTCTAATTGAGTTATTTACCTAATTTTGGGTGTATATAAGTCATCAAACACATGAACCTCCCATTCCCAATCCCATACACACGTAAGAAAACTTTCCCTCAAAAAATGTTCTCCCTAGAAACCTCCATTGTTGTTGAAGCTCAAGAACATATTGGAGCTTGGAATGGCATGATTTCTTCAGCAAGTTTTAGAGGTCTTCATGTATATAAAGGTATGGGGATCTTCATCTCTAGTTATCCTTCCATCTAGAGAGTTAAATCTCAAAGTTTCAAAAGAGAAAAATATGATCAAACATCTTCTTCTTCAATCTGCCATGGGTTCTTTCTAAAAATGTTTTGAACGATTACAACATGCTGAATTGAAGTTAATACAGTGGTTTTAACGTGAATTTGACTCCAATTGCATGATGAACCCATGTCCCTTCCAAACTTGATTTAGTCTTTGCATGGGCTTTGTGATCTTGATTTGTTGTCTATTGATTTTTGATTCTATTACGTTGAAGTGGTTATATGTACTGTTATTTACATGAATTAATGTTGAATTGATGTTGAAGGATCCATGAGGATCAATTTATGAAGATTTGAACATGTTTAGCCTAGTTTCCATGGTTCACTGTAACATTGGCCTCTTAATGATTTAATGTGGATTTTGATCATGTTAAGTTGGTTATATCTACTGTTTTAGGTTAACATCATGATTTAATTATGGATAGGAATCTCTTATGATTAAAGTAAGGAAGAATTGGCATGAATTGATCTAGTCTCTTTTAGTCTATCGATTGATAATACTATGTATATGATGTGATATCGAATTGTGGATAGATGAAGCATGATTCCTTTGATGTAGTGATCTATTTAGCTACTGCCTAGAATGTACATTATTGTTAAAATATGATTGATGATCAAGGTCTTAGAGAATCAATAGTATTGGCTAATTTCTCTCTATTCTAGCGAATCAATAAGCCTAATGCCTATGTTGGAAACTTGATCTTGAAGTGCCTTAAGCATGATTTCATTATGATTAAGTGTATGATTAGCTACTGCCTTAGATTGATATTATTGATGAAATATGATCTATAATCCATGTAAGTGAAATTGGCTAATGGTCTATGTTCTTCTACCTTTTAGTATGCTAAGGTGTTGTGCTAGTTGTAGTATGACCTTGTAGTAGCTTGTAATTGAATTCATGTATGATTATGGAACTTAATCTACTGCCCTATACTTGATTTATCTATGAAAGAGTAGTAAAGGTCAAAGATGACCAAAGGCTAAAGGATTGGTAAGAATTTTTCTACTCTTCTACTTCTCTATTCTTCTATAATAATGTTGATGAAGCCTTGTATGACATTGTGTGGTATGGTCCACTTATGGTGGCGATGTTTACTTTATCTCATTATATATGTGTTGACCATGGCCTTGAAGGCAGATTGATGATTATATGAATGAGTGGTTATGATGATCACTTTATGTGTAACTTGTACCTAGTCTTTTACTTGAGTTGTGAATCTAGGTTATGTTGCTATGGTTATGAGCATGTAAAGGGTTAGGTAATATCATGTGTGGGTGCTTCCATTAATGACTTATTAAAGATTGATGACCCCTACCCATGTACCCCTATGTGAATGTGTGAATAGCTAATGTTAGGAGCCTTAAAGTATAATATGAAGATTGTATTGTCTCCTATGCTAAATTGTGTTGTGCGGTCTATACTTGAAAGTGTAATGTGGTCTAAGAGGGTGGCTGCCTCAATAAGTTGATAGCCGTTATGTGATCATGTTGACCAATGTACACACACACTCATACTTCATGCATGCTTGAAAGTAGTAAAGGTTTATGGTGTCTAAAAGAAAGGTAGTTCTCATATTCACTAGTTTCTACTACTATGCATATTAAGATGAGGTTTATGAAAGTATGATATATGTTTCCTTAGCTAGGATGACTTGACAGGTGTACTAGTATGTGCAAGGGTATGGGACTTTGCCTATGCATTGCACATGTGTACCTTGATAGAATGGTTCTAGTTTTGGTTTCTATATGTATGAATATGATGTATGAACATGTGTGACTTAATGTGTTATGTGAAAGGTTTGCTCACATGTATGTATACACACACATGAATGATGGTCTAGTCAATAAAGCAGCCTTGAAAGTTGTGCTCAAGTGTATCATTAACTAGATAGTGATAATACATATGCTATGTCCATGTGAAAGGGTTTCTCACATGAATTTAGGTTGATGAACTCTCATCTATGACCTATAAGTTAAGCATATGAGGGGATGACTCTCCTAAACCTATGCTTTATAAAGAAATGATAATAAAGGCTTTTTCAATAAAGTAAACTTAGCTTAGCACCGAGTGAACTTGTAGATGAGGGGGTGACACTTTCTAACATAGTAAAGGTAGGGTTCACTACGGTCCTCATGTGAGTGAGTGACACTTTCCAAAATAGAGGAGGTAGGGTTCACTATGGTCCTCACGGGGTGGATAGCCTCATAACCCAAAATGGGTGTAGAGTGATATTTCCATGATTGCCCCCAAGTTCCATAAACTATGTTTGCCACATAGGATCTAGCAAGTGATATCACCTAATATGCTAGCATGTGTTAATGTTCTACCTTGGCTAGGTAGGAATACCTTCCCTTGGTGTAAGACTCTGCAACACCAAATTCCATGTTTAGCACCCATGGTCTTAGTGTCGGTTAAGACTATAGTTTCCCTAATGTAAAATGGACAATGGAAGTAAATGAATAGGATCCTAACTAGGAGGACCTAAGGTAAGTTACTTAGGATATGTGGAAGTAATGAACCCATCTAGACATTGCACAAGTGACTCCTTAGGAAAACCTAGGAAGGTGACCTAATATGTATGATTATGATTATATCTTTATGCATGATATTGTAGAAGTGGTCTACTTGTTATGAAGATGTGCATGGTATGAATCTATGTGATATAATGTATCCTTATGTGCACTATGTTGGTCTAAATGATTATATGATGAAGGTCTTGTATTGACATGAATGAAGTTGTCTTTACTTGTTATATTGATGTATGAATTGAATGTTAAAGTTTATGGTCTCATGAAGAGTTTACTAAGTATGTGTGTGGTTATAAGGCTTCACATGTACATTGCACTAGTAGGCTAAGATTGGGTCATGAATAATGTCTTATAATGATAAATATGAAAAGAAGTAAAGATGTGTGTAAATGGATATAGTTCACTGTAATGCCTTATGGCCTTGACCTAAATGTGTCTTTGATAGGTTGTGCTTATATGATGATATGTGTTGGCTTGTGTAAGTTGTATATATGGTTTTCCTTGTGGTCCTAAGGTGATGCCTTGCACAGAGTATCACTAAAGGGTTACTTGGGAGGTTAATGGATTAAAAGGAGGAGTTCACTGTTAAGGTTCTGCTCACTGTAAAGTGACCTCAAATGGGACTTAAATTCTATATGTGATTTTCTATCAAGGATCTCCTACTTATGTCTTTAATGTAAAGTCTTTAAATATTGTATAGTTATGTAATGTGTCTTATGGACCGTTTTCCTAATGTACTCTAATGTTATTGAGTCTAAGTTGGCGAAGAGACTTAAGGTCTATATATGTATTATGACTTATGTTTTATCTATATATGAGATGAAGTTTCTAGCATATGATGTGCTATGAAAAGTTTTAAATTTTTCGCTAAATTTTCTATGTCAATGTGATGAATGATAACTATGGGCTTGTATAAGACCTTCGAGAGGTCAAGTACGCCATGTTACTACTAGAAGGTGCTCCCCGGATGTGACAATGTTATTGTATGAAGTGAGAATGATCTTATCCTAGGTACTCTAAAGGATATCTTAGGTGTGTGTGAAGGGATTGTATGGACGGTCGCTTCATAACTCACTCAAGTGAACCTTAGAATCACCTTTGGTAGGAGAATCTCGTGGTTATGTGTTTTGTAGGTGTTATTGATGCTATATTGTAAGGTGTGAGTTTTATTGGAAGTTAAAGTGAAGTTCACTGTAACGTTTACTAAATTGGTATAAATTGCATATGACTTATATTATGTTCTAAATGTGATGTTTGGTGCTTAAATGTGATTCTTATACTTTTAATATGAAGTTTTAATAAAAAAGAGCATGTTTCTCATAAATGTCCGTTTCTCATGATTTTATGCATTAAGTCATACTTAGTACATGTGTTTGTACTAATTCCATACTTTTGTTTATCTCTAAAGGTGTGGTTAGCAGATGAGAGATGTCGTTGAAGCAAGCTTGGAATCTAGTTATCGTTCAAGCAAAGTTGAAGTATGTCCTCACTTGACTCGAGGGCATAATCGTCTTTAGATTTCTTTTATTTGAATATTGTAATATACTAAGAAATTCTATATTTCGTATTGAATGGGTCGTGTCCCAAATATTCTTGAGTCAAAGAATGGCATATGTTGAGACTTTAGTATTTTCCTATGATTTTAATATGAAAGACATTTTAAGATATTTTGTGTGAAATTTTTTAATTCCGCACTGCTTTTCATCCATGTTATGCAATGAATGATGTCAAGGGCTTGTACAAGACCTCCGAGAGGTCAAGTACGCCATGTTGCACTCTGAGAGTGTCATATCTTCTAGGGTGTACTCTCGGGATGTGACACCATAGGACCTTGTACAATTTATACTTGCCCTCGTTTAAACTTGTACGAGCACACTCTTTTGCACTTTTCTTTCCAACTGAACTTTTTAATTTTGGAAGTGTTACAAAAGTCTCATTCATATAATTATTTATTCACTAAAATGAAATAAATGGACAAAAATTTTAATGAATGACATTAGGGTTATGTATTAGTCGGTTCAGTTCAGTTTTGAAGTTTAACGATTTAGCTTATCGATAATCAGTTTGTAGATATTCTAAACCATTGAGATATTTTTATTAGTTCGGTTATCAATTTATCAATTAAGTTTGACATAAAAAATAATTTTGAATATGACTTAGAAACAAGGTGACACCATGCACATGAGTTGAGAATTGCACTTGCTAAGACCATCTCCAACCCCACTCTATTTTACTCTCCATTCTCTATATTTGGAGAGTAAAATAGAGAATGAGCTCTCCAACCACTCTCAATTTCACTCTTTATATCTCTCTATATAGAGTTGAATAATATTCTCCACACACTCTATATTTCACTTTTTCATTATTTTATTATTATTTCTATTATTTTGTAATTAACATATTATTTTTCATATAATGCTAAGAATTAAATCTCTAATAGTTGTAATTCTTCTTAAATGTTATATAATATTTTAAAAAATATATATTATTTAATATATACTACTTTCATTCCTAATTAATCATATTTCAATTTTTTAATTTTTTTGTCTATTTAATATAATTTGATATTATTATTAATTATCACTATTAAGAATGCACAAATTTAAATGGTCTACAATTGTTCAAACTATTCATATTTCACGTTCTCAAAAGAAAAAATATTTCGCAATGAAACAAGAATCGAGCCGAAAAGATGTTGAACGTGCAATCAGAGGTTAACAATCACGTTTTGCAATTATTGTGGAACAATCACGTTTTTTGGAGAAAGAAAGTGTTAAATGATATAATGACTTCATGTATTATATTGCACAACATGACAATCGAGGATGAACGTAATCTTAATGCAGTAATTCAAGATGTCGTAGAGACTCCAACTGTAACGGCAAAAATGGTGGTAGATGAAAATTCTTGATTTGAATAATTTTTAGCTAGACATAAAAAAAAATTAAGGACAAAAATGCTAATTTTGAACTCCATAATGTGTTAATAGAGCATTTATGGGAACATAATAATCTTGAAAGTTGGGTATGTATGTAATATTTATGTAATTATATTTTATTAATGATTTCACTTTTATTTGAATTTTCCAGTAATTTGTATATTATATAATATTTTCTTCAAATTAATGTTATTTACAAATTTAGAATAAAATAAAATTTTATATTAAAAAAATTGAAAAAATAAAAAAATTGTATAACATGAAAATTATATAAAAGTGATTATTTGGAAGAAAGAAAGAAGAGATTATGAAATAAGAAAATAAGAATTAAATAAAAATAATAATATCATATTGAGGAGAAAGAAGAAAATTATTTTCTAGAAAGTAAAATAAAAAATTGGGTTGGAGTTGTGTGAAAAAAATAGAAAACTCTATATTTGAATAATAAAATAGAGAATATGATTGGAGATGCCCTAAAAAATAAACATTGTCACATTGTAGAATAATCGAGATTATGAGATAATCAATAATAAGTCTTTTCTTAAAGTTATATATTTAAGCCTTTTTTTCTTTAAAAAATAATTTAATTAATAATGTGATTGAATGATATAAAAAATAATTTTACAATAAAATTAATTCTAGTGAGCACATAATGACATGAATGAATATTCTTTTTTAATGAAAATATATAAGCAAGAGAGTTTTTTGTGAAACATATTTAAGCTTTCTCCTTAAATTAATATAGTTGTTTTTTTATTACCAAAAGAAAAGAAAAGAAAAAACAAAAAGAAATTCTGTGTGTTCGTTTTCACCAGCGAGGTTTCTTTTTCCATCTGTGCAGTGGTCATGACGAGACGAAAACGCCGCCACGGCCCTTATGCAGACGATTCTCGCCGGCGTTTTCCACCACCGGAAGCCCAACCCCAACCCCAACCCCAACTCCGTATTCACCCGTCAGACTTAATTGATGATCGGGAAATTGCTCAGCAACGCGAGATTGAAAAACTGCTCCAGGAAAACCGCAGTCTAGCGGGCGCGCACGTCTCTCTTAACCAGGAGCTCTCCGCCGTCCAGCACGAGCTCCGTCTTCTCTCTTCCACAGCCGCAACCGTCAAGACCGAAAGGGATGCTGAAGTCCGTGAGGTTTATGACGAGGCACGGAAGAAGGAGTCTGATGTTCGTATACTCGATGAGCTTAGAGTAGATTTGGCTGGGGTTAGGAGCGATATTCAGAACCTAGTTGACGACCGTAAAGAGCTCACTGCCAAATTGCAGAACATGGAGGAAGATCTCGTCAAGGTTGGCTCCGAGTTACAGCAGTTTCCCGTAATCAAGGCCGAAATTGAGTCCATGCATAAGGAAGTTCAACGAGGAAGGTAACCCTATTCCACTTACGACAAATCAATGGCACTTGCTGCAACATGAGTTTGCTTGACAGAGGATGATTTCAATAACAATAATTTAAGTATCTTTGATAGCAAAACAAAAAAACAAGTATTTGTGTTTTATGCAAATGCTTGCAATATCTAAACTAAAAAGTAGCTAGGTAAGAAGAAGATACAAGGATGTAAATTTTGAAAGATAATATGGATGCAAAAACGGATCTTTATTTAATGAGATATGCTGCTATATAGTAATCTATCATTTATTTCTTTTGAGATGACCAATCATCATCACATATTGTCGTGTTGTATTCCTTTTCCATGAACATGTTCGTACAAACTTTTTGTGGTTTTATAAGACTCTCCCCACTACACTTCTTGACCTTTGCTTATCTGTGTGAAATGAGATAATAAGTTTTAAGAAAGACAAAAACAATAAGAATGGATTACAAGGGTGGGACCTAGTGTCAATGAAGTGGTTGAGAACCCTAAGGTCTCATGTTCAAAACAGAGGCGACAAAAAACACTAGGGGATTGTTCTCATTTGTCCTACCTTTCGTGGACAGAGTTACTTGATACATGTTGCTGATGGGCTTTCGTGTACAGAGTTACTTGGTACATGTTGTTGATGGGAGGGAGGTGATAGGTAACCCATGAAATTAATCAAGGTGTACAAAAGCTAGTCCAGGCACCATGGTCATTAAAAAAATAAAGATCAAGATAATCATCAGGGATTTTGAAATGCACATTAAGTCGGAGCTATTCGTCTTCCCTTTTGTATGCGTTGAATTGTCTTTGGCTTAGAACACTTGTTCTACTTGTAGTTGACCCAGTTGTGATAAACTTATAGTAATTTTCTGTCTCATTCTAAAAAAAAAGATAATCATGGATTATTCTTTTGATTGTCATTGATATGAATCAGAAACCCTTGACCTAGTGAAGGACTAAATCAATTAGTGGGTGTTTGGATTGACTTATTTTTAGTGGCTTTTGACTTTAAAGCTATTTTTTAAGTTTTGGAAGTGTTTAGGTAACTTAAAAAGTGCTTTTAAGCACCTTTTAAGGCTGAAAAAGTACCAAAAAAACCAATAGTCAAAAGTTGGGTGTCCCCAACTTATGACTTTTAGCTTTGGAATTATAATTCACTTTAAAAAAGCCCATCCAAACACCCCCTCAATCTACCACTAAGCTCAAGAAAGACTCATTATCATTCTTTATTATTGAAGAGATAATATTTCAAGTCTGGTTTTACTAATGGGAACAAGACCTGTGTGTTAGTGGATTCTAAATACCAAATAGATTAGCAACAGTAGATGCAAGGTTTACATTAGTGAAACAACATGACATCCTAATAATTATGGTTTATCATCATGATATAAGAAGCCTACCCCTGTCTTAGTATATCTCAGAGACATGCGAAGGAGATGCTAGAATTTTTTTACAGATTTTAGAAAAGAAAAGGAAGAAAACACATGCCATTGGAATCAATGATGAAATATGGACAATTGGACATCTTTGTTTGCTGTGGAAGTCATTATTATATCCAAAATGAAATGTAACCTACTCAAACTCAAAAGATATATCAGTTCACCTTCTCCAGTATTAGGTAACCCTACTTTAGCTCAGATGTGGTTGTAGGTCCTCCACGTTTGTTTATTAATGAGCAAAACTTCTTGTTCCCTTTTTAGTATATGAAGGATATCACTTTAATTTCTCCAATGTCATGTGTTAACCCTACTTTAGTTCAGATGCGGTTAAAGGTTCATTATGTTTGTTTGATAAGCAATCAAATATCTATCCATCTGGGAAGTAGGAAGAGAACCATGAGGTCTCCGGTTCAGATCTCTGTGGTGGCAAAAAACACTAGTTGATTTTTCCATATGTACCTCTGCCTGTGCTGGTGGGAAGGAGCAGGTACTCGGTGAAACAGTCGATGTGCGTGCAACCTGGCTGCACACCACCATCATAAAAAAATAATTGTGGCGATCATGCGTCAAGGTCACATTTCTATGATGTCAATGGACATTGCTGTGGAAAAGCCACATTATAGATATAGTAGCTTTGCTGTGACATGAGCCCCTTTGTAGTTCATATTGCCATTTTGGTCATTTCTGCATCACATGCATGCATTTGTTCTTGTATTGTTGTTTCTCAAGCTCTCATACCCTTGGTGATATTTGTAGATTTTTTTCTGCTGTGTACATGAACAGGGCTGCTATCGACTATGAAAAAAAGATGCACACCAGCAACCTTGAATATAGTCAAGCAATGGAGAAACATAAGATTACTCTGGCTTCTGAAATTGAGAAACTACATGCTGAGCTTGCAAATGCAGAGAAGAGGGCAAGGGCAGCAGCAGCTGCAGCGGCTCCAAGTAATTTAAATCGCCAGCTTTCTGCAGCAACTCCGAGTAATTCAAACCATTTGTTTGCTGCTCCTCTAGAGTTTATCGTTATTATCTACTTCATAGTACACCTCAACTAATTAAGATAGAATTTGTGATTTATCCTTCCAGATTTTACATATTCTGCCAATTATGGAAATCCTGAAACAGGATATGGAGAGAATCTGTACCCTGCGCCTTATGCTGTACATCAGGTTTTAATTACATCTCTCTTACATTCTAAAATGGTTTTAGCTTCTAGTAAGTTTTGATTTAATAGTTTCTGTAACATTTTGCATGAAGAAATTTAAAAAGAAATTCTATTAGTGTGGCAGCAATGAGATGTAATGCTGCATGGGATCTTATGTATTTGTCGTTTGCCTGTTGTTCCTTCAATGCTTTAGAAAATTCAGATTCCTCTCCGCCATGTAAGTTTCCTCTGTCCGTTGCCTGTCAATGAGCTAAATTAGCATAGGCAGAATAGGTGAATTTCCTACTTGTTCTATGTGCACTTAAAATATTGTATGCTTCTTCCATCCAGATTCAGTAATTTCCTTTGTAGTATGTCCATTACTGTGTTCTGTTGGATGTCAGGACAATGATAATATCTTTTATGCTTCTTGGTACATGAAGGTGTTTTAAGTAAATATGGTCATGTTAAAGATGATTTCTGGGGGAATACTGGAAAAATATTTTTTGTTCTAATACCATTAACACATTTTTGAGAATAATTTCTTTTATCATAAAAAAGCAACAACTCTCAAGGATTTTTTTACATATTGCTTACTTGGTGACGATTGTTTCCATGGTCACTTTGTCTTCTTTTCCATTTTCTTCACTTGACTAGTTTACATCAGGAATTAGACCATCCTTTCTCCAAAAAAAGTTGGAAATAGATCATCATAATTGATTTTACGTGAGAGAGATTTTCATATATGTATTGATTCTGTGATAGTTACTCTGGAAAAAAAAAATGGCATTGCCTATTCAAATCATACCCGGGGACTTCTATGCTTATACTGATACACTAGCTTGTGAACACGTGTATTTAGTTTTAGTAAGTACAAACCTTTCAATGTGACTGGAATATTTAATGATAACAAAATATAAGCTCAAAATGATGATAAAAAGGAATTAAGGATCCTATTAAAGCAACATAGTAGTTTAACTAATCGAAAAAAAGAATTTATTATTTATTTATTTAGGTTGGTAAGATTTGTATTTATACCACTTTTGATGAAGTTCAAGTATGTGACCTAATATTTCTTTATTGATGTTGTATGGATAGCTTATTATGATGTCTTTGTTGCTCTGTGATGTGACTAATACATCTGTTGTGATATTAGTATCCTCTTGAAAGTACAACTACTGTTACTAAAATGTGGGTGTCATTTGTAGAAATAATAATAAGAAATTTGCTTTGGGAATTCTCTCAAATTAATTGTACTGTTACAAGTAATAATAACATGTTAGGCAGAATATTTCTAAAATTTGTCCACACAAGAATATCGAGTTGTATGAATATAGTTCTAGAGATAACAGTTGCATATTGTTCTTCGAATTATAGCTGACAAACTTGAAGGACCAATTATTAGAAAGAAAATCCAAGAAGGAACATTTCAATTCCAATATTTAAAGCATTGTCTATACATAATTTGATCTTTCATTAAAATCTTTAAGGTTCATAAAGATCCATAAAATGGAGGGGTAACCCATCGGTGGCCCCCTAAACTTGGCACCAACTTTCACTTAGACACCTTAACTAGACTTTGTTCATTTTAGACACCTTATGTCACTCCCTATTATGTCATTTTGACACGTTTTGCTGATGTGGTAAAGTGAGTGTGCTACACTCATTGCTCGCGCGTGTGTGGCTTTTTTAGCCTATTTTTTTTTCTTATTCTTCCTCATTTTCAGCTGTACATCTTCTTACATTTGTTCTCTCAAAAATTTTCGAAAAATCCATCAAAGACTTCTTTCAAACCTTCTATTATCTGTGTTGAAAAAACATTAGGTTAATATTATTGAACACAATACATACTTGACCTCACCGGTTGATGGCAAGAATGTAACCCGTTTTTTTTAAAAGAATGGAGAATAAATTAAGTTTTTTAAAAAATCTACAATCATGATTTTAACACATTCACACGCCATTATAACAACTTAGATTTCATATTTACAATTCTAAACACCAAATTAAATGAAGAAATAGGAGAAAGGTATGGTGAAAAAGACGATAAAATCAAGTGGGTATTATCAAAAGACCATGAAAATGGAGAAATATGGCGGAGAAGATAACTATATAGGGTGGGGATAGGTGAAAAGAAAATGAAAAAGGAGAAATTTGAAGAAGATGAATGTGTTTTGGTGAGAATTTTTTGATGAGGAAGATGATAGGGGTGGGAGGGGGTGGTTGGGTGAAGAGGGGTGGGAGGGGAAATCTTCAAATTAAGTTGTTTTTGATTGGTCAAAACCCTTTCTATTTGACCTTTAATTTTTTTTCTTTATTTTTGTGTTTAATGACATGGCTTTAAAATGAGATGGCATGACATAATTGGTCATGTAATCCATGTGGATATGTTTGGTCAACACGCGCGTAGGGTCAACAGAAAATTGTGAAAAAAGTGTCAAATTGACATAATGGGACATGAAATGAAGTGTCTAAAATGAACAAAGTCTAGTTAAGGTGTCTAAGTGAAAGTTGGTGCCAAGTTTAGGGGGCCACCGATGGGTTACCCCTAAAATGGATGTGGGTTCTCTTCATATCCATCCATGACAAATATATATAGCATAATACATTAGAAGCACTTCATTTTAAAAGGAAACTACTTGCTTCCTTTCAGTTTGTTTGACACTATCTTTGTATTAGTATCCGTCCCAAAAAAGAGCAATGCATTCCTATATGTATCCTCAATGGAAAGCTCTTACAACCACTCACATTATGATATATTTAACACCAACAAGTTTCGAGAGTTTTTGTCACACAGTTATGCATATTTCAAAGACAAGTTTCAAAAGTTTTATTTCTTTATTTAACTTTATTCCAAGTGACTTATGACAAACAAAGTGGAACAAGGAGGGTATTAAATTCAAGTCTACCATTGGTGTCTGAAGTGTCCCAGTACCAACCTAAACTTACAATGACTGTATATCTTTTTGTACAACTATGATCTTAAGACATCGGTCAACTATCAAAACATATTAGCAATAAGATGTAAACATACAATTTTGATTCCAAAAGAAAGGGATCAAAACAGATGCTAGTTAGCCAACTTGTAGTACCATTTCACAATAGCATTTTACAATCTTCACAGAGTTATAGTTTATCTGGATTGCTTCTCAAAAATATCATTATTAGTTGGGATAAGAGTCACATTTGATCTAGTGTTAAACATGGTTCGATATGAAAAAAGTATCATTTCAGAGGATTAAGATTAATATTTTAATATTAAAACAACAATTATAACCATTTCTCAAATATAATTATTAAAAGTGATCGAAGAAGAATAGTTTGTAAATGGATTTTCCATGAATAGATCGGCTGATTTTTCGCAAGTATCCGTTGGGGAGTAGAGCAGTCATCGAAGTGACATTATGGGTTCTTCACTATAATGTCAAACAGGTATATATACATTAATAAAGCTAACACGTACATTGTACGTCAATATAAGAACAATAAATTCAACTCTAAGTAAAAGTTAATGTTGGGGTTACCGTTACTAAAAGCGATTTTCTAAAATTTAATGCATACTATGAATGTGAGTAGGAATTAACCCTATTTCTTATTTAACTTTAAAGTGTTTGTTTACATATTTACGAATATGCAATCGTAGTAGTGCTTACTTGATGGGCAAAAATGTTCAACATTTGAAGGACAATCTGGTCTTTGAACTTTTTACCATAAGGCGTCCTACTTATATGTGTAATGTGCTGAGAAATACAAAATTACTTGTTTTGAAAAGAAAAAAATATTAAAACAAAATTTTGAAACCAAATAATGCAATGCGGAAAACAGAAACAAAATCCTAAAACTAAGAACAACAATAAAAGATAGAAAAGGGTGTCAAGCAATTGATTGAATAATAAAACAAAAAAAAGCTCCCAGGCACATTCCCGATGACCCTTAATTGAGGTCCCTTTTGGGCCCAGCCTCTCCCCTCTCCGGTGGAGTTCCTCCACTGGAGCCGCCATCTAAAACCCACCTTTTTTCATCTCAACCTACTTGTTCATGGTCAACATAATCATCTTCCTCGTTGGGGGAAAATCTTATGATATCACAGAATCTAAACCCAAATAAGGTATTTGGTATGATTGGATCGGAAGTGCAAGATACCACATGAACAAGTTGATACTCAGCAAGGGAGCCATGTCTTGGATATGCCAAAAGCTCAAGGAGGCATCGGAGAACAGAGGAAAAACCTTCAAGTCTTGGAAATGCAAAGATAACACAACCAACATTTTCTTAACACAAAATTTCAATCGATACGGAAGATTCGTCTTAGTGATTACTGTTAAAGGAAATGACATGACAGAGAGAACAGAACACATTCAATGAGGGATGGAATGTTCTAGTTGCTAAAATAGAAAAATTTCATTGATAGAAATCGTACAACATTAATCACAAACAAGCAACCTAAACTCCTTAATCAAACTAGAGGGAAGAATAGCTACAAAGAGATGCTTTTCAAGAACAAATGGACTAAGAGAGACACAGAGGAAAAAGGCCTTCTGGAGAGATACTTGGTGGGGAGTTTCACAGGAGCTGAAGACACTCCAACTCGTAACGACATCAGAAGATGGCTTCAGCAAACTTGGAATGGAGTCTAGGGAGCTCAAGTATACGACATGTATGAATCCAAATTCCTTTTCGAATTTCGTTCGAGAACGGTGGCAGAACATGTTTTGATGGGGAACTGGTAGAGGCAAAACAGACCGTTGATGCTATAATGGTGGTCACCAACCGTTGGAACCTTACCTAGAAGCTCAAACCTTGACTGGATCTAGATTCGACTGGTTAGTCTTCCGCTGCATCTTTGGTCCAACTCCACCTCTAGGGAGATCGGGGATGGATGTGGTGGAATGGCTGGAAACAAAAGAAGAGAGGGGGCTAAAAAAACCACCTTCGATGGGCCAGGATTTGTGTCAAGGGACCGCGAGAGAAGATTTCGGTATCCATGGATGTCGGAGATGGAGATCTGATCTCCCTCCCAATCTGGTCGGAGCTACCAGCGACTGATCGGAAATTGACAACCCACTGGCAACTAGAGAAAGGACAAAACAACACTTAGGAAGTGAGAAAACGGTGACCCTCTCGAGGAGAGGAGAGGTACAATCTACTCTGCCTCAAGATTATGTTGGATGTGGACCTTCCATGGAACATAACATCTGAATATCTTCACAAGGGAGAGATAGACACTTGCATGGATCTGGAGAGTACATTTTATGGCAATAAAAAGGATCAAGCATAATTCCAAAACAGAACTAGAAAATTCTCATGACAACTCAATGCCTTTGATTGCAAGTGATGAGGTAGACACCACAGTGGAGATTCTGGACACACAATTGTTGTATTTTGATGAACCCACTCCAATGTAATTGGACTCAAATGAATGCAGTGGGGAGGTTGAGGCCTGATCAACAGAATGGGTGCAAAGCAACATCATCAAGCTCAACAAAGAATTTGGAGTACTGCTTAATGGTTGTCACAAAGAAGTGTTTATGAAATTAGACCAAAGAAGGGGATTAGAAAAGACACTATAACAGTTGAGCCAAACAACAACAACCAACAGGTCCTAAAGGAAGTCAGGAATCTAATTTGTGAAATTAAATATAAAGATGGGGACCCAAGAAGTGAATCAAGAAGCAGAGAGAGGACCCCAACCACAATGCAATCATGAAGGTGAAAATCTTAACATGGAATGTAAGGGGGTTGAAGAATGAGGATAAAAGAAGACAAATGAAATCCTTAGTTCATCGGTGGGGAGCAGATATTTAGATATTCTTAGAAACTTAATTATGGGGACAGTGGAAGAATATTTTCAGCAACTTTGGGGAAATAGATGGGTTGGAGGGGTATGGATGGACTCCATTGGTTAAAGTGGCGGAATCATTGTATTATGGGACAAGAAGGAATGGAAAGGGGAGCTCATTGACACTGGGCAGTCAGATGCTCACTTGTAAACTATCTGGGATCAACCAAGACTTGACTTGGTATCTCACTGCTGTATATGCAGAGTGTGACAGAAATGGAAGAGAAGGATTGTGGTGGGAGCTCTTCTCTATTAGAGGAATATGTGAAGGGCCCTAAGAAATCTGTGGGGACTTTAATGTACCTAGATTTCCCTTTAAAAGGACAAACGATAATAGAATAACCAGAGCCATGGATGATTTCAACCAACGCAGAAATGATCTTGAGTTACTGGATCCTCCTTTTCTCAAAGTTATAGTTATACATGAAAGAGAGATCAAAATCACAGTTGTGCCACAAGAATAGGTAGATTCTTATTCTCTTCCCAGTGGGATGAGAGTTTCTCCAAAATTATTCAAAGTGTTCTCCCACAACTTGGCTCGGACCATTACTCCATCCTAGTATCCTTTGGAGATTGGAAACATAGGAAGTCATATTTCAAATTTGAAAATTGGTGGCTTAAGGAGGAAGGATTCATTGACAAGGTGAAAGAATGGTGGAGCAGCTTTAATGCAACTGGAAGACCTGATTTTCAATTGGCTTCTAAGCTTAGTCAATTGAAAGTAAAGAATGGAGCAAAGCCAACAAGAACGTTTGGAAGGTTAGGAAAGATCTGATTCTATCACAAGTGAGAAATCTGGAATCCGTTCAAGATCTCAAACTTTTGACAGATGACGAACAATTGCAGAAAATTTAGTTGGCTATGGAGTTTAAAAAGGTGTCCAGAAATGGGAAATTGCTTGGAGACATAGATCCATGTTACAATGGATCAAAAACGGTGACAAAACACGAAGTATTTCCACAGAATGGTCAATGCTCACAGAAGATTCAACATTATTGAAATCCTCAAAGTTGAAGGGGCTGAAGTTACTAATCCTGAAGAAATAAAAAATTCCATAGTGAGCTTTTATAAGGAACTCTACAAGGAGTCTGAGAATTGGAGACCAGATTTCACACTCCAAGGGAATACCAGGATCTCACTGAAGAGCAGATGTGGCTGGAAAGACAATTTGAAGAGGATGAAATATTAGAGGGGCTTAAACAGTGTGCCATTGACAAGGCCCCAAGCCCTGATGGATTCTCAATGCCATTCTTCATTGCTTTATGGGAAATATTGAAGTCGGATATACTACTTACCCTATGAATTTCCATTCGCAACAGGTTTAGAAGAGCTTCAATGCCACATTTGTAGCTCTTATCCCAAAGAAGATGGGTGCAACCGAGTTGAGAGACTTCAGACCAGTAAGTCTCATCACTAGAATGTACAAGATCATTGCAAAAGTACTAGCTGAAAGGATAAAGACAGTGATAGATAAGCTAATAAACCCTCATCAAATGGCCTTTATTAAAGGAAGGCAAATTATGGATGCAGCTTTGGTGGCAAGTGAGTATGTATACACCAGTTTGAGAGGCTCAGAACCAGGGGTGATGTGCAAATTAGACATTGAAAAGGCGTTTGACCACATCAATTGGAAGTTCTTACTCAGCATCCCCAGGCAAGTGGGTTTTGGAAGCATATGGCTAAACTGGAATAAGTTTTTGCATTAAAACCACCAGGTTTTCAATTTTGGTAAATGGAGAACCAGCGTTTTTTCAGCAAAAAAAGGGGCTAAGACAGGGGACCCCTCATCCCCTTATCTCCTAAAGTACTCAAAGTCCTAGATAAATTGAGAAGAAACTTCCTATGTCATGGCAAAAGGAGCAGGCTACAATCTAGTGAAATGGAACATAGTGCAAATGAGTAAGGAGCATGGAAGTATGGGGGTTAGAAACCTAAAGCTACAAAACAATAGCCTGCTCAAGAAATGGTTGTGGAGATATGCTGAAGAGAGTTCAGCCTTGTGGAAGAATGTAATACAGCAGAAGTACGGACAAAATGGTCAACTGATGAGTCCACTAACGCCTATGGAGTGGGACTATGAAGGACAATCAAGTCCCTCAGGACCAACCTGGGCGAGGACATTACTTTCCAAGTTGTCGATGACCAAAAAAATCTTCTTCTGGAGGTATAGCTGGGATGGTCAAGGCACTTTGCAAGACGCTTTCCCAGCCTCTTCAACATCAGCAACAACCAAAATAACACAATCGAGAACATCTGGACAACTTAAGGGTGGAACCTAATTTTGAAAAGGTTTTTGAATGATTGAGAGGTTGAAAGAGTGGCTGCTCTACTTGGAAAAATAGGAACCTTCACAGGGACTACCAATGAACCTAACATCATCAAGTGGAGGCACAACACTGATGGCAAATTTTCAGTCAACAGTCTACAAAATGGGCCTCCTAGAGATGACAGGAAGAGATAGAGAGGACCTTGGAAAGCTACTTGGAGAAGCATGGCACCTACTAAAGTAAAATGCTTCTCCTGAGTGGTAGTAAGGAAGGCATTTCTCACCCACTAGGCATTATAGCAAAGGAAATTTCATTTAGATTCGATATGCCCTCTTTGTGTGGAACCCGTTGAAACAAACAACCAACTGTTCCTCCACTGCAAGGTAACTTCTCAAGTTTGGTCCTTATACATTACAATGCCAGAGCACACTACTGATCTATTGAGCTGCTGGATCTGAAGAGGAGGAAGCAAACACCAATAAAGATGGTGGAAAACTGTCCCAGCTTGCATATGGTGGATCATATGGAAGCAAAGGAATGAGAGAATTTTCAAAGGAAGATCAAACTCCATTCAAAAGATCAAAGGGAAATGCATTCCTACTTTATATTTTTGGTGTAAAGAGCAATGTATAGTAAATGAAATACAGATTGTGGATTTCCTAGGCTTATTGTAATTAGCTATCTATGTAAGCACACTTTTGGAGGTGACCAACATACCCTTTAATGCTGAAGAATACTTGTTACCGATTTCAAAAAAAAAAAAAAAAGATAGAAAAGATTGATAGATTGACACAATAATAAATTGATTGGTATATAAAGCTTTATGATAGCTAAATCTCCCAATCGATAGAACCAAATAAGCATCTAATCTCTTAGATAAGCCTCAGTAGGAAGAATTTCGCATGCAAGCAATCTCTCATGATAACCTTCAAGAGGAATGATTCCTCAAGCAAGCAATCCTTCAGCAACAAAGGTCATAGCTAGGGGTATCAAAATGAGCTCAAATATAGGTAACCCACTCAACCCGTCCAGAATTTTATGGGTTGGGTTCAAGATAATTTGAATTGTATTCCATCTCAACCCAATTTAAAATAATCTCCAATTGAGCCCAATTTAATCTTCAATTGATTCACTTCCCGAAATTCCAAGTGACATGATTCCTCCTTCAGAAGCTAAAGTTTAATGATTTAACGCGTCTTAAGACTCTTTATTTGCATTGATGTAATGTATGTTTCTATATTGAAGGTATGAATTACTATCTATTTTATATCTTTTAGGATCTATCTATCCATTTGTAACTTTTTTTTAATCTTCTTGAGTTGAAATTGAAATTGTGGTTATAAAACTTAAATAACATAATGTAAAAATTATTGAGATTAATCGGGTCAAGATCCAACCCAATTTTAGCCCATTTGAGCGGGTCAAGACCCAACCCTATTTCTATTTCAACCCATTTTAATATCTTCAATTTCATCCCAACCCGCTCATTTGACACCCCTAGCCATAGCTCCACTCTCTCAAGAGTATTTCTCTTCAAATTAAAATTGTTCCAAGTCTAAATGAGCTTCTCTACTATTTATAATTTTAGGTTAACTATTTTAAATGAATAGCCAAAAGTGGCATTCCAAATATTGCAAAAATAACGCAAATGCGCAGTCAAGCCTGACGGGCAGTCCGTAGATGGAATCTGCAGTCCACATGTTGCTCAGTCGTTTGATTAGCATCTCCCGAGTCTTGATGGATGGTCTGAGGGATGGGGTATGTGCATTCTGCGGCCCGTAGTGGATTCATGTGCTGTAGCTTCTGAGGATAGAGTCTTGACACTTCAGCTTTGGACATAAAGTGTGGGCACAAGTCTGATGTATGGGCCTGCATGTTGATTATGCGTCCCACATATGTCTTCTGTTCCATCCGCATCTAACTTACGGTCAAGATACGGTCCATATGTTGATCATGCTGATCGTATGTGGATCCGCATGTTGAAACTGAGCCCCTACTTCCATTTCGTCTCGTAAGTTACTCTTCGTGATGTGCAATCCTTGGATGGCATTAAAATTTGTTCACATGCCTCCATCTTCCGGAGCAACCCTTGTAGAGCTTGGAGATAAATAGCAGGTGCAATGCAAGTATACATACCTATATGAAAGAATTTCCAGTTCATAATCCAATCTAAATCTTCTTTCTCACAACATACAGCCTACAAACAGAATTGATTGCAACTGATAAAACCTATCAAAAAATACAAATCCAGAAAACAAAGCACAAATATTCCCCAAAACAAAGAAGTAATTATCATGAAGATAATTCAAGGAATATCTGTAAAAGCTTATTAATATTACAACCCACCACAAAAAATTTCATCAAATAAATCTAGAAAATAAGTATCAATACAGAAATTACGTGATCATTGTTATTATAGTTTTGGTACCCAAATAAAGGCTCATTCAAACCATCATCAGAGCCTGAAGAATCAAAATGCTCATTTTCTATTTTTGCACCAATGTTACCATGCTAGTCTTCTCCTCTATGCATTTTAGGACATGAGTATATATTCTTTATTGTTTTTTTGATGGGAGTATATATTCTTTATTGTTCTTGAACGAATTTTCATTTGGTGTGATCTTTGACATACTTTCACAGGAAAATAAATGGTTTTTATTTAAAGTTGGTCATCTCAAGTGTTGAAGGGTTTCCAATGCTTCTATTTCATTATTTTATTTGTCATATTTATAAATGTACATTTACATTTTTGCACAAAAGAATAATGTTTTCACGAAGGGCAATATAGCCATTCAACTTTTGAGGGCTATTTTAGTCTTTGAAGTCGCTTTCCGACTTGTAGAATAGTATTTATATAGATAGATAGATGCTTGGCGTTGGCCCTTAGGCGAAGCAAAATTTTGTACTTTTGTAGGGATTTTCCTATTTAAATACGCTACTAAACTGAAGTATTATTTAGTTGGTTCCCACCTGTTTTGACTTTTGATCAATGGTACTTTCCTTGTTAACCTTACAAGGAAAGTACATGCTAGTTGGCATTGTCCAAACTTTAACTTAGGTATAATACAAGTGTCTGTATTTGTAATGTTTCAGGTTCAGGTTCAGGTTCAGGTTCAGGGCAGTGCTGATGCAAATACCCAATATGTTGGTGGACATCACTAGTTGGTGGTTTGAAAGTGAAAAACTTGTGCTGGATGACAAGCATCGTACTTAGGGATGTTTTATTTCATGAGAAAAGTGGTGGTTTCTGGAGACATTTGTCTTGGAATTCAGATAATAACTGTTTCTGCAGGTCTCTTTAACCTGGATTTAGTCGTTTGAAGTTATTAGTTGATTGGATAGCATTAACTAACTAGATAAAAATGTGGCTGTACATTTACTTATACAAAAAAATCTATGGGAAGAACATGAACATCTAGAGGAATGATGGGCAGGTCGATTCAATTTAGGACCTCATCAAGGAAACATGTGAGTTCACACCACATCACCATCTTATATAATCACTAAAACTTGCCTTCCCATCACCTTACAAAATGAACATGGCACAGAAATCTTTCCTTCCATTTTCTATAATTGGTTAACTATCCATTATGGAATAACTTCTGCATCTAAACTATGTGATTAAAGCACTAAGGTTGTGCCCTCACTATCGAATACACCATTCTTCGTTTTTCTTGCAATTATAGATATAATATGGTTAATGCAGTCACCCTCCCAAACCATCACTCCATCTTTCCTGACTGTTTAATTCATTTATGTCGATATGATGTTGATAAAAACAACTAATTATTCCATGTATCCATCTTAAGCTAATCTATCTTTGAGTTCATGTACTCTTCTTTTACCAAATCTTTATTCTCTTTCTCAAGCAAAATCAAGATATTATGATGCATTAAATGTTTGCCACCACAACCAATAAGTGAGAACGATAAAAAATTTCATATCTTAATCATGCAACACAGAAAAGTTGATATTTTAATCCTCAAAAACCTATGAATGTTGTATCCGCACTAGCATTCAAAAGGATATAACTACTCATGATGGAAGATAAACAACAAGAACTAATGATGTTATTTATTTTTCACGAGACTTGAAAACTAGAGAGAGAAATACTAAATTGAAAACTACAAATATTTATAACTCTTTTGTAATACTCCATGCGCCACGTGGTGAAGAATTTGTGCAAATCGTGAGAATGAGGATATAAGTGAATAATTGTTATAAAAAATATATGTTGAGGTATTTAAGGTGCTACACAAAATTTCTACGTCAAAGTAAAAAGTGATGCATTGTGGATAGTCACTTCAAAATGATCCAACATACTTTGAATGAGAATATGTCCCAATGTATGAAGAATTAGAGGAGGTATTATTGCCTATAAAATTAAGTTGTTCGACTTTCATTTCCGTCTAAACAAAGAGAGTTGTATTTTAAAATTTACATGAGTGAATTATGAATAAGATACTAGGTGAAATATTGCCAATTACGACCAAGTCGCGTGCGTGAGCTATATATATGCTTTACCTACTAGTATTAATTAATGTCCCGAAGAAATACATAATTACCCCATTAAAGTAAGACATATTTTTTAAAAAGACACTTGAACTTTGTAGGGGTCTTATTACCCACTTAATCTTATTTAGAATGAATTTATGGTCCCATTACGTGCCTACGTGACATGTTGAGTGTAGTTCACTCTCTGGTAAGAGAGTGAGCTGAATCAAAAAGTAAATTATATTTATTTAATCAGAAATAATTTTTTTCTTTTCTTTTATCTATTTCTGTCTTTCTCAATTCTTTAATTTTGTTATCTTCTTCCCCAATTTTTCAAAGAGCAAACTACCTCTTCTCTAAAATTCATTTACTTCACTGATTTTTTTCCTTGTCTTCTTGCTTCTCTTTGTTCTGTTTTCTTCTTTTGCCCTTATTTTTTTCAAAATAGTAATAATTGTAAACCTCGATTACATTGCTCCTTTTTTCTTTTCTTTTTTTTTAAATACAATAAATTGTTATGTAGTTCTTTAGCATGTAAATAAAGAAATTTCTTTGATTTGAGAGTATTATAGAATTTTCTTACCTTCATCGTAATGGCGTTCCGCTGCATAATTGTTGCAAATTTGAAAAGGAGATGGTAGATTGGAGGTGATTACTAATGTTCAATTTATAATTTGATAGTAATTTTATTTTTAATTTAACAATTGATGATATTAATGGTGGAGATGGTAAAATAATAGTGACGTGATGAAGACTACTCCGAAGAACTTACGAAGATGATGACTACTTGGAGGATTTTGGTGATGGCAGCTAGAAGGACTTATCTTCGAGGATGACGATTACGTGGAGGATCTTGGTGATGGCAAATAGGAGGGCAATGAAGAAGAAGAAGAAGAAAGAGAAAAAGAAAAAGAAAAAGAAAATGAAGTTGATAAAATAAGAAAAACAAAAATGAAAATAAAGATTAAAAATTAAAATTAGCACGTGGCAGATTATAACTGGTGCGTGATTGCACATCTTTTCTTGCAATTGAGGGTAGTTAAAAAATGGAATATTTACAACACTTTAAAATTATTTAAGGGGTATCAGAACCCTCACAAAGTTGAAATATCTTTTTTTAAAAACATGTCTTATTTTAATGGGGTAATTATGTATTTTATCTTAATGTTCCAACATAAATATGGTTAAGTTATTTATTTTGAGTGAAGTTGGTTACTATTGCGAATGACATATGAACAACACCAATTATTGAATATATATATATTACCTTAAAATATAAACTTCTAACTTGAATGTTAAATTACTAAATATCCCTAACTTAGGTTATGCCTTTTTAGATGAGTTGTGACTTTTCCAATAAGTTATGACATTTTTCAAAGAGTTGTGAATTATCGATGAGTTGTGACTTTTTTAATACGTTGTGACTTCTCTGAAAGGTCAAGACTTTTTAGATAAGATACAAAAAAACACTTGTTCATACTACCCTTTGTTGATTATTAATAGAGGGACTTCCTCTCATTTTTGAACAACAATTTTTTTTAATCTTCTACTCTTCTTCTTCTTCTTGCATTTTATTAAAATTTCAAGTGATTTATTGACATTGAGTGAGTTCAAATAGCAAAAGTTACTTAATTGAATATTGCTTATTAGTTTTGCTAATGTTTTGATGGTAAACGTGGTTTTGAACTTTACGGTGCTTCAATTTTCTACGGGTTTCGATATGTGATCATCTCCTTTTGCATGAATTGGTTCATTCCCTCAAATTAAATTGGCCACCCATAAATATGTTTTCTTAGTCAATAATTACTCTATGAGATATGAAAATTTGCAGTTTGAGGCTTTTTGTAGAACAATACTTCAACTATTTAAACTTCTCTTACTACCCGCACTCAATAATAAAACAAAAATTTTGGTGTTTATATAATAAATGACTAACGAAGTATTTTTGTTTGCAATTTACTTTATAATTATAATAAATGTCATTAATATGACGAGACATTATCTATATATGCTTTTACTATTGATAGGTTCAAGTTATTAATTAACTTGAATTTTCCATGTTTGTTTGTTTTTATTGCAGCCTAATTAACATATCAGATGTTGAGATGAAGACTATAAAGTTTGTAATTGTTTTTATGAAGAAGAGTCTAAAATGTCCCTCAAGTATTTGAATACCAACAAAACTATCCTCCATCCACCTATCAGCCCGAAAATACCCATAACATCCACCTCTCGTCTCAAAAATACCCTCTATGTTAATTCTTTGACTCATATTTGCCATTATTTTTAATAGCTCCTTCAAAGTAAAATTATTAAATATTTATTTATTATATTTCTTAATGTGATTGGTCCAAATTTAATCCCTTCCCAAATAAATAATAAAAATGATATTTAAAAATCATTTTTTCTAAAAACCACTTATGATTCATATTTTGACCCGATACACTTGAAAATAATATTGAAAAAATAATTAGTTTCATGATATATTTCTATTGGCTTATTTTAAGTCAAGCCCAATTTATTATAATGTAACTCAACTCATAAATGGAGATCCAACTAAAATCCATATTTACCCCGACTGATTGTCCATCTAAAGAAATTATTATTTTTATTAAAATAAAATTCTGTCAATTATCCAAATGTCTTGGTCAATATCTCTTTTGTTCCCTTTCTAATCTCTATTCTTAATTAGAATATTCGGTACTCAAACTTGAAATGAACTCACATATTTATATTCTTTTAATTAATATTATTGTCATGATGGGATGAGGATGGACATAAGAGAAATGATTATTTTTATTGTTTTATTTTTAATTTTGGGTACACACAAAAGAAAAATATAATATTTGTACATACTTGCTTAATTAAGTCATCTTTTATTGAACTAATGATTTCTATATGAATGCATCGTTATTTTCCTCCATTTTTTCTCTCTTGTTTATCATAAATCTAAAAAAAACTAAAATGATGGACAATATCCAAATAGAAAACAAATGGAAGAGATAGAAAGTGAAGGGTCGGGGAGGGAAGAGTGTAAAAAGCAGATGTCTAACCTTTTTATAATTTTAAATTTACTATAAAATTTAAAATCAAGTCAATCATGTGAGCTTATATATTAAGTAATTTTAAATTATTTTATAGAAGGGGCCTAAAATGCTTTTAAACTATGAGATTTGGTATAATATTACCCTCCATCCACCTAATGAGTATGATCCGTTAGACATAGGGTGTTTTTGAGCCGAAAGGTGAACGTCGGGGATATTCTACGACCAATAGGTGGACGGAGGCTAATTTCGTACCAATTCAAATACTTGAGGGGCATTATGCCCTCCAAACAAAGATTGTAGAGAAATCAAAATAAAATATGAATACTAAAGGTTTTTTAGTGAGACACTAGGAAGTAGGAATCATTGAAACATTAATATACTTCCAATGAGATGGAAGAAGTCATTTTGGCCTTCTTTAAGGTGGACGAGAAATCAATTATCTACAAGTTTAGATAACAAAATTTATCTCATCTGTCACGATCAGGGAGCACCCCCTAGAATTAACATGACGTGCTTGACCTCTCGGAGGTCTTATACAAGCCCATAGTTATCATTCATTGCATTGTCATAGTAAATTTAGCGAAAAATTTAAAACCTTTCATATCACTTCATATGCTAGAAACATCACTTCATATATATATAAAATATAAGTCATAATATATATTTAGACTCTAAGTCTCTTTGCCATCTTAGATTCAACATCATTAGAGTACATTAGGGACACAACCCTTACAACATAAAATATTAACTAAGCTATTACATAACTTTAAATAAAACATAGGAAATCCTTGAACTTAAGGATCCCTTTCCTTGATCTTACGAAACACATATCAAGCCCTTAACCTTAGAGACATCCTTTAAGCATCCATAACTTACACTTTGTGTAAAAAGGTAAAGAAGAATGATGTTTGTACAAGAATGCACTAAGTATGACAACCATGCAAAAACATGCATTTAAAAGGGAACATTTTACTTTGAAAACCATGCATCAAAAACTTCATAAACTTTGATAACATAAGCATCATACAAGTCATTTAGGCATATACAATTGTCACAATATCCCATAAAATCACACATTACATTTAAAGCACATTTTAAATCACATTACAATAACTCCTCTCCCTTTACGGTAACCTCTTCTTTTTTTTCTCTTTACAGTGAACTCCATTAACTTTAACTACCTTACTTCCTCAAGTAACCCACTAGTTATGCTTTGCGCAATGTATAGATAATGTCCCATTACACTATCCACACTCAAGCATCACTTGAAGGTAACCAAGGTAAACATTCACATGACGTTCATTTACTTTAACATAGGCATTCATAGGAACATAGCATATCCTAAGAAACCTACTTCACATATGAACCAACATGTTCCATGAACCACATAAAAGACTCACTTCAAGGCCACATGCAAGTCAACACTACCAATAGCATCATAATAGACCATAGTCAACAAAAGCATACTTGGACTTCATATCACATACACATCACAAGACCTTACTCATAATCCCAATCTAAGCCTACTAGTGTAATGTAAATGTGAAGTCCCATTGTCATGACCCGAGACCCCACCCTAGAAGTTAGGGCACAATCTCGGATTGTGGCACGGCGTATTCGACCTATCGAAGGTCTCATACAAGCCTCTCATATCATTCATCGCGTATACATAATGAAAAGTAGTGCGGAATTAAAACTTTTCATAAAAATAGTAACATAGTCTTAAAACTCTTTCATATATAGTAATAGGAAAATACTAAGTCTCAAATCATCATCTTAAGACACGATAATACTTGGGACACGGACCATACAAATTTGAAAACATACTACTACAAAATCTATTACAAAATATCATAAACGAAAACATAAAATGACATATATGCGCTCGAGTCAAGTGAGGACATACTTCAAACTTCTTCTTGAACGATCTCCTAGTTCAAGTCTTCTTCCCAAAGCTCTTCACCTACCAAGAACTATATAGATAGAAAATAAAGCATGGAATTAGTACAACCCCATGTACTAAGTATGGCATTATGCATAAAAACAATGAGAACGGACATTTATTGGAAATATGTATCTTTTCATTTAAATATCATAATATCATCATAAGAATAACGTTTAGCAACTTAGAATCACATAAGAAATCATTGAAACCAAATAACATAATTTTAGGAGACACTTAACAGTGACCTAAATCACTGTACCTTCACTGTTACAGTGAAGTCCATTTCTCCCCTTTTTATCACTTTCTAGCATATAATTCTCTCACTAAAAGTTATCCTAAGATTCACTTAAGTCACACAAAGAGAGACCACCCATACACCCTCTCTAGATGTGCCTAAACGACCCTCAAGATTACCTATAATGAGTCACATACACACTTACAAGCATCATAAACATAAATGTAAGAGTCTTCTACCAAAGGTGAATTCTAAGTCTCACTTGAGTGAGTTGTGAAGCGACCTCCCATACAATACCTTACACACACACTCAAGAGATCCTATAGACTCCCTAGGATAGAATCATTCTCACTAAACACACCAACACATAGATGATAGGATATTCTCCTTCCAAAGGCTATCGAAAGACCTACTTAAGTAAATCAAGAAGATAACATCCATGATTGACCACTTCAAGATTACCTAAATAGTCCTTAATACTACCTAAGGCTTAGATCATGTCAACAACACCAAACATCTTCCCTAACTAGAGTCATTCTCAAGACTTCTATAGATAAGACATGAAGAAACCATCTTTATGTCCTCTTCACACTTTAATTAAGGAATCCTTAAGTCACTTTAGATTAGGTACTTATTCATTTACATACTTTTATATCACTAAGTCATTAGTTCATTTAAGAGACATACATCACATAAAGGACATTCAAATAATGGTCTTGGAGAAGACCTAGGGACTCTTACTAACATCTTCAAAGCCTATTGTGTAATGTCTAGATAGCATCCCATACCACCACCTAAACCTCATAGAACTTCTCTAATGCTAATATGTATCCCATATGATGAGAATAGGCAATAACCGACATAGACCATGGTAGCAAAACATGGAATCCGGAGTTCTATCCTACTCCGATGAGGTGTTCTACTTACCAATGGTAGAACTTAGACACATCCCATGTAGGCACATGGTTAAGGAATATGAAGGGCATACTTTGTACTCTAATCTCATTCTTAACTAGAGCTACTTTCCCCTTGCCATACTCACTCGGTGCTAGCCTTAGTTCTCATAGATTAATTCACATTAAGGTTCATACAAATGGGTCCCATATCATGTTCATGATCCAATTACATTTATCGTACCAAAGCAAGGTCCGCTAGGGCTATCTCACTATGGCGACAAGAAGCTCATCATGACTTTCCTAAGGATTGATGTGATGACGTTCCAGCCAATCAACCTTAAGTCCATCATTCATTACATGAAGGATACCATTACGGCTTCGACTTCAAGTTTCATAACTTTACCACTTGGTTCAAGGTTCCACATAAAGGACTTTCGTATCATCATTCAAGGTCTCACCTATATTGATTTATTCAAGACTAATACCCTTTAGGTTCCTAAGGCAAAACATCACATATTCACATAAGCATCAAGTAAGGGACACAAGTCTACCTAAACAAGACACCACATACTTTCATTTAACTCATATAGCATATCATCTTTTAGACACCTAGGAATGACCCTTAACAACATTTAGTCAACCTATACATTACCTTAACATCATCTACATAATCATTATAGACTCATATAACTAAATTAGGAACAACCATATATCAACGCTAAGACTATACACTTAACACATAGTCCTAGAACAACATGATTTACCTATATAGTACCAATAGTGTGTCGAACACATACTTTCACATATAGTTAGATCTCATCATACATCACTAAATCAACTACACAAATAGCCATATAACTTCAAGTAGTTGCCGACGAGGCCATGATTATCAATGTACTTAAAATAATGCCGATAAGGCCACATCAATTTACATAACACCGCCACCAAAGGTGGACCTAACCAACCATAACATAATTGAAGTATAATTGAAATTAAAATAAAGGAATTAGGGCAGCGTACCACCACTTCATCATCAACACTTCAAGTCAATACCAAATCACCCAATTCAACATCATACGGCCCTTACCCATGGCCATGAACACCAATTCAATACACAATTATAATAATCAATGAAATCTAAACCAATTCAACATAGATTAAACAATCTAAGATCAATTAGACATCAATTGAATACAATTCTTATATCATTAGAAAGCCCATAAGAAACTACACATGAATTCATCAACATTTGACCAATATCAAGGAACCCATAAATTAGTCAAAAACTAGGGTTCACCAATTACATGGGTTCATAGGTAAATTGAGTTAAAATCATCAATACAACATCAATATAATCCATAATATACGTTTGAAAACCATTAATGCAAGAACCCATGGTTGAAACATGAAATTGGACAATTCATCTTTGAAAACTTTAGAAAACATCTTTGAAAGTTGGGCTCCTTGATGAAACAAGTTTCAAGGATAAAAAACCATGCCTCAATGAAGCTAATTCTTCAATTTGATGAAGAATCTCTACTCAAAGCATCACACGAAGCTCTTCCTTGATTTTGGACTTCAATGGAGTCTTGGGAAATTTCTAAGGGATTTTGGGGTTTTGATTTTTGAAGAATGAAATCTTCTAAGTGTTAAAGACTTATAAACACACTTAAAATACCTAATATACCCTTAGGTAACCGCCAAACCTTCCATTTAGAAGTGGGGTGAATTTACAATTTTACCCCTAGCTTAATAGTGAAACTGCACGCAGGGAACTTCACCATCGACGGTGGGCAGTCGATGGACCATTTGTCCACAAACGGTCCGTCCTGTCCTTCCGTCGATTGGTTCAGAGTCTGGACGTGGTTCACAACCTTGCCCAGCCTAAGTCCTAACCTACGGGACCATCGACGGACCGTCCTTTGGTTCGTGGTCTTGGGACATGGTCTTGCCATCGACGGTCTGCCCATCGACGGGACGTAGGTCCACTTACGGTCCGTCCTGTCCTCCCTCGATGGGTTCAGAGACTTGGGACAGGTAGCTTAGCCACCCAGTCTAAGTACCTACCCACGCCCATCACCCACGGACCGTCGACCAGCCCAGTGGCCATTGATTAGATTCCGTAGGTTAGGCTGACTTGGGCAGTCTTGGACTACGACATGGGTCCTTCCTCAAGGACCCTTGATTGGTCCTTGGGGATGTTTGCCCGGACGTTTCCAGCTCAAACATGACCGTATACGAGTTTAGGACCTCTCACATGAATTTCACTCAAAATGAACACGTAAAACTCGACGAAACATGCCTAGACACACAAAGTCATTTCAAGGCACATCTTTTGAATGCCATGGACGTTCTTGAGTGTTTGACCTCCAAACTTCTCGAAACTTGACACACTACCTATACATACACATAATATTAGACTCATTTAGGACCTTAGAACCTCAAGAGTCACACATAAACACATAGACACTCACATGAGGCACTTAGGTGACTTAGTCGTCGAACGTCTTGGTTGACCCTTGACGTTTTGACTTCCAATGCACCTAATACTTTAGCTACTGCCTCAATACAATATTATAGACATATTAAGGACCTTATACCACCTTGATAACAATGTTAGGCTCTAGATAACCTAAGTCATTTTTGAGGTCTTACATTCTCCCCCACTTGGACAACGTTCGTCCTCGAATGACGACTTGCCACTCTTCGAACACTTCCAATATTAGAGAATCAACTTAACAGCACATAACCACACCATATAACTCACAATGAAGGAGAAAACATCAATTTCACAAGATGAAGAGATTCACAACACAACAAGAACCTAGAATACAATTCTATAACTTATTATGCTACAAAACTCACATTCTTCATTCCAATTAGCGAAAACTCATTTTATATTTAATATCATACTCATACACATCAGTTATAACCCCATAACAACAATTTTAGACCAAAGAATCAATTAGCCAAATTTTCAAAATTTACACAGTGAACAGTGTTCCAGCTACAGTGATTTTAGTCAAATTTTTCAAAAATGCAATTTTAGGAAAGTCATGATATAGGCATGCTAATATCAAGGTAACATCATATAAACACCTTTTACAACATGCTCATAACTCAATAAAACACACAATGCAAGAAATTAATGAAACTCAATTTCAACCAAACTCCTAAACATCATGTACATGCAACATCTCCTAAGCACATCTATCTAGCCATACTCCCCCACTAAGAAGGATCTCATACCATAACAAGAGAAAGATAAGGACTTACCAACATCATCATCACCCTCATCCGGCTTCTCACCTCTAGTCCGGAGTGCATAGAAACGCCTCCTAGTTGGAGCATCTTCCTTTGGAACACTAGGATCAACTTTCTTACCCTCCTTCCTAGAAGCAATGTTAGGACAATCTCTCACCTTGTGCCCATCTTTAACACATCCAAAGCAATTACCCATACCCACTAGACACTCACCCTAATGTCTCTTACCACAAGTGGCACATGTAGGTTTGTCATTGCTAGAACCACCTCCTTTCTCAAACTTCTTCTTAGGAACACTAGGTCCATCTTGAGTTTGAGCCCTCTTTTTGAACCTAGGTTGCACTTGAT
The DNA here is from genome assembly GCA_016801875.1 of Solanum sitiens. Classification (NCBI taxonomy): domain Eukaryota; kingdom Viridiplantae; phylum Streptophyta; class Magnoliopsida; order Solanales; family Solanaceae; genus Solanum; species Solanum sitiens. Next base: position 147,418 of record JABWTJ010000784.1, on the reverse strand, counting down.
CACTAGCAACACTCCTTTTCAAGTTCCTTGACATCCTCCTAAGTTTGTACTCTTCAATTGATTGTGCATACACCATGATTCTAGCCAAAGTCATATCATCATGCAACATAGCCGTACGACATTCCTCCCTCACTAAGTCGGCTATGCCCGTCACAAAGCGATTCATTTCATCCCTTGGATTAGACAGTAGGGAAGGTCCATATATAGACAAAGTTGAGAATTTCAAAGAGTATTCCTCAACACTCATATTGCCTTGCTTGAGATTGATAAACTCCTCTACTTTCACTTCCCTCCTCTCACGGGGAAAGTACTTACCAAGAAAAGCTTCCTTGAATTCTTCCCACTCAAGAGGACCCGGACTCCACCAGCCTATTATCCTTCCATTGAGTGTACCAAATTTCATACACATCTCTCAATTGATAGGAAGCCAACTCCGCCTTCTCCCTAGATGTAACCCCCATAGCACTCAATACCTTGTACACACAATCAAGGAATTTTTAGGGATCTTCATTCACCTTAGAGCCAAGAAAAATATGAGGATTCAACCTCACAAAGTCTCTCAACCTAGATGACATAGTGCTCTCCATAGCATTACCCCTAGGCACTATGTTCAAGTAAACTTGAGTAGTTACGGCTCGGGCTTAAGCAAGCAAAGCCTCTCTAATCTCTTGATTAGTCAATTTTGGGGGAACCACCGGAACCTCATTACCTCCTTCCACATTAGGGAACTTCATCACCTTGGGGAGGCACTTGAGCACCTTGAGCACCTTGGATACCTTTCCCACCTTGAAGAACTTGCTCAACTTGCTCAACTTGAGGAGGACATTCCTCATTCACCCTTACCTTTTCCAACCTTCTAGCGGCCATCCTTCTAGTATTCATCTCCTAGAAACACAAGGAAACACATTTAGAAGGATACTCATAACATTACTCTACCGCACGAATATAGGAGTAGAAATGAAGGAAAACACTATCGTCCTATAGCCTCTCGCCCATAGATGTGTCGCGACTCACACCGATGGTCAAGACTCTACTAGATGTGACTTTTCGAGACTTTATGATTCCTAAGACTACTTTCATTAACCTATGCTCTGATACCAAGCTTTGTCAAGATCGGAGACCCCACCCTAGAAGCTAGGGCACAATCTTGGATTGTGGCACGGCGTATTCAACCTATCGGAGGTCTCATACAAGCCTCTCATATCATTCATCGCATATACATAATGAAAAGTAGTGCAGAATTAAAACTTTTCATAAAAACAATAACATAGTATTAAAACTCTTTCATATATAGTAATAGGAAAATACTAAGTCTCGAATCATCATCGTAAGACAAGATAATACTTGGGACACGGCCCATACGAATTTGAAAAGATACTACTATAAAGTCTATTACAAAATATCATAAATGAAAACATAAAATGACATATATGCCCTCGAGTCAAGTGAGGACATACTTCAAACTTCTTCTTGAACGATCTCCTAGTCCGAGTCTTCTTCCCAAAGCTCTTCACCTACCAAGAACTATATAAATAGTACAACCACATGTATTAAGTATGACATTATGCATAAAAATCATGAAAATGGACATTTATTGTAAATATGCATCTTTTTATTTAAATATCATAAAATCATCATAAGAATAACATTTAGCAACTAAGAATCACATAAGAAATCATTGAAACCAAATAACATAATTTTAGGAGACACTTAACAGTGGCCTAAATCACAGTACAGTGAAGTCCCTTCACTGTTACAGTGAAGTCCATTCTCCCTTTTTTATCACTTTCTAGCATGTAGTTCTCTCACTAAAAGTTATCCTAAGATTCACTTAAGTCACACAAAGAGAGACCGCCCATACACCCTCTCTAGATGTGCCTAAACGACCCTCAAGATTACCTATAATGAGTTACATACACACTTACAAGCATCATAAACATAAATGTAAGAGTCTTCTACCAAAGGTGAATTCTAAGTCTCACTTGAGTGAGTTGTGAAGCGACCGCCCATACAATCCCTTACACACACACTCAAGAGATCCTATAGACTCCCTAGGATAGAATCATTCTCACTAAACACTCCCTAGGATAAAATCATTCTCACTAAACACACCAACACATAGATGATAGAACATTCTCCTTCCAAAGGCTATCGAAAGACCTACTTAAGTAAATCAAGAAGATAACGTCCATGATTGACCTCTTCAAGATTACCTAAATAGTCCTTAAGACTACCTAAGGCTTAGATCATGTCAACAACACCAAACATCTTCCCTAACTAGAGTCATTCTCAAGACTTCCATAGATAAGACATGAAGAAACCATCCTTTATGTCCTCTTCACACTTTAACTAAGGAATCCTTAAGTCACTTTAGATTAGGTACTTATTCATTTACATACTTTTATATCACTAAGTCATTAGTTCATTAGTTCATTTAAGAGATATACATCAAATAAAGGACATTCAAACAATGGTCTTGAAGAAGACCAAGGGACTCTTACTAACATCTTCAAAGTCTATTGTGCAATGTCTAGATAACATCCCATACCACCACCTAAACCTCATAGAACTTCTCTAATGCTAATATTTATCCCATATGATAAGAATAGGCAATAACCGACATAGACCATGGTAGCAAAACATGGAATCCGGAGTTCTATCCTACTCCGATGAGGTGTTCTACTTGCCAATGGTAGTAGTTAGACACATCCCATATAAGCACATGGTTAAGGAATATGAAGGGCATACTTTGTACTCTAATCTCATTCTTAACTAGAGCTACTTTCCCCTTGCCATACTCACTCGGTGCTAGCCTTAGTTCTTATAGATTAATTCACATTAGATTCATACAAATGGGTCCCATATCATGTTCATGATCCAATTACATTTACCGTACCAAAGCAAGGTCCGCTAGGGCTATCTCACTATGGCGACAAGAAGCTCATCATGACTTTCCTTAGGATTGATGTGATGTTATTCCAGCCAATCAACCTTAAGTCCATCATTCATTACATGAAGAATACCATTACGACTTTCGACTTCAAGTTTCATAACCTTACCACTTGGTTCAAGGTTCCACATAAAGGACCTTCGTATCATCATTCAAGGTCTCACCTATATTGATTTATTCAAGACTAATACCCTTTAGGTTTCTAAGTCAAGACATCACATATTCACATAAGCATCAAGTAACAGACACAGGTCTACCTAAACAAGACACCACATACTTCCATTTAGCTCATATAGCATATCATCTTTTAGACTCCTAGGAATGACCCTTAACAACATTTAGTCAACCTATACATTACCTTAACATCATCTACATAATCATTATAGACTCATATAACCAAATTAGGAACAACCATATATCAACGCTAAGACTATACACTTAACACATAGTCCTAGAACAACATGATTTACCTATATAGTTTCAATAGTGTGTCGAACACATACTTTCACATATAGTTAGATCTCATCATACATCACTAAATCAACTACACAAATAGCCATATAACTTCAAGTAGTTGCCGACGAGGCCATGATTATCAATGTACTTAAAATAATGCCGATAAGGCCACATCAATTTACATAACACCGCCACCAAAGGTGGACCAAACCAACCATAACATAATTGAAGTATAATTGAAATTAAAATAAAGGAATTAGGGCAGCGTACCACCACTTCATCATCAACACTTCAAGTCAATACCAAATCACCCAATTCAACATCATAAGGCCCTTACCCATGGCCATGAACACCAATTCAATACACAATTATAATAATCAATGAAATCTAAACAAATTAAACATAGATTTAACAATATAAGACCAATTAGACATCAATTAAATACAATTCTTATATCATTTGAAAGCCCATAAGAAACTACGCATGAATTCATCAACATTAGACCAATATCAAGTATCCCATAAATTAGTCAAAAACTAGGGTTCACCAATTACATGGGTTCATAGGTAAATTGAGTTAAATTCATCAATACAACATCAATCTAATCCATAATAGACTTTAAAAACCATTAATGCAAGAACCCATGGTTGAATCATGAAATTGGACAATTCATCTTTGAAAACTTTAGAAAACATCTTTGAAAGTTGGGCTCCTTGATGAAACGAGTTTCAAGAATAAAAAAACATACCTCAAAAAAGCTAATTCTTCAATTTGATGAAGAATCTCCACTAAAAACGTCACACCAAGCTCTTCCTTGATTTTGGACTTCAATGGAGTCTTGGGGAATTTCTAAGGGATTTTGGGGTTTTGATTTTTGAAGAATAAAATCTTCTAAGTGTTAAAGCCTTATAAACACACTTAAAATACCCAATATACCCTTAGGTAACCGCCAAACCTTCCATTTAGAAGTGGGGTGAATTTACAATTTTACCTCTAACTTAACAGTGAAACTGCACGAAGGGAACTTCACCATCGACGGTGGGCAGTCAACGGACCGTTTGTCCACAAATGGACCATCTTGTCCTCCCGTCAATTGGTTCAGAGGCTGGACGTGGCTTCCCCAGCCTATGTCCTAACCTACGAGACCATCGAAGGACTATCCTTGTACCTACGGACCGTCCTTTGGTCCGTGGTCTAGGCACATGGTCTTGCCATCGACGGTCTGCCCATCGACGGGACGTAGGTACACTTACGGGTCATCCTGTCATCCTTCGATGGGTGCAGAGACTTGGGACAGGTATCATATCCACCCAGGATAAGTACCTACCCACGCAAATCACCCACGTACCGTCGACCATCCCACTGGCCGTTGATTGGCTTCCGTAGGTGAGGCTGCCTTGGGCAGTCTTGGCCTACGACGTGGGTCCTTCCTCAAGGACCATTGGTTGGTCCTTGGGGATGTTTGCTCGGACGTTTCCAACTCAAACACCACCGTATATGAGTTTAGGACCTCTCACATGAATTTCACTCAAAACGAACACGTAAAACTCGATGAAACATGCCTAGATACACAAAGTCATTTCAAGGCACATCTTTCGAATGCCATGGACGTTCTTGAGTGTTTGACCTCCAAACTTATTGAAACTTGGCACAATACCTATACACATCATATTAGACTCATTTAGGACCTTAGAACCACAAGATTCACACATAAACACATAGACCCTCATATTAGGCACTTAGGTGACTTAGTCGTCGAACGTCTTGGTTGACCCTTGACGTTTTGACTTCCAATGCACCTAATACTTTAGCTACTGCCTCAATACAACATTATAGACATATTAAGGACCTTATAACACCTTGACAACAATGTTAGACTCTATATAACCTAAGTCATTTTTGAGGTCTTACACCCATAACCTCACACATACTAAGTAAACTCACAAGAGACCCCAAGCATATCATTTAATTCATACAACAACATAGCAAGTATAGACAACTTCATACATACCAAGTAAGACCTTAATCATTTAGTCAACAAGACCAACATTATGCATATAAGGTAAGACTTCATCATATAGACTCAATAGGACTCATACCATGCATATTATCATAAAAAGTAGACAACACTGCAATATCATGCATAAGGAACATAAACATACACATATACATATAGAACACCTTCCTAGAACTCCCTTCAAGAGTCACTTGTGCAATGCATAGGTAAAGTCCCATACACTCACCTACACTAAGCAAATTCCCTTAGGTCATCCTAGTTAGGGTCCATTACTCACTTCCATTGTCCATTTTACTTTAGGGAAACTATAGCCTTAAACGACACTAAGACCAAGGGTGCTAAACATGGAATTTAGTATTGTAGAACCTTACACCAAATGAAGGTCCTTTACCATGCCAAAGTAGAACATTAACATCATGCTAGCATATTAGGTTATATGACTTGCTAGATCCTATGGGGCAAACATAGTTTAAGGAACTTGGAGTCTTATATTGAAACCATCTCTATGCCAAATATGGCATTGTAGTTATCAACCTCGTGAGGACTTTGTTGAACAAGCCTTACCACATTAGGAAGGGGCACCTCTTATATTCAAGTTCACTCGGTGCAAAGCTAAGTTACCTTTATTGAAAAGACTTTATTATTCATTACTTTATAAGATATAGGCTTAGGAAAGTTAACCCCTCATATGCTTAGCTCATAAGTCATAGATGGGAGAGTCCTTTCATCAACCTAATTAATGTGAGAAAATCTTTCACATTGACATAGCATATTCAAGCACCAACTAGTTTAGGATACTCTTGAGAACACCTTTCAAGAGCCCATCTATTGACTAGATCATCATATATGCATAATGGACATGTTTTCATGCGTGTGTGTACTTATATGTGAGAAAACCTTACACATAAACACCTTTGACCCACACATGTTCATACTTTACTTCATTCATGCATATAAGACATGTTCATCACTTAACCATTCATTCATACTCATGTACACATAGAATCAACCTAGGAACTATCCTATCAAAGCACACGTGTGCAATACATCGACAAGGTTCCATACCCTTGTCCATACTAGTACAACTATCAAGTCATCCTAGTTAAGATATACATTCATACTTCATGGACATGTACTCTACATGCATAGTAGTAGACTTTAGTGCATATGATAATTATCCCTTCATTAGACACCATGAACCTATACTATTTGTAAGTATGCATTAGGTGTATGTGTACATTGGACAACATGATCGGATAATGGAAATAATCCTAACATTGAGGCAGCCACCTTACAAAGGTCACAATACACATTCAAGTCCCCTAAACCATAGACAACTCACATATAGAGTAATAGGAACTATAGACCACACACAACAACATTATAACATAGGAGACAAGAGATCTTCATTACTTGAATCTAAGATTCCTAATCATGCTTAAGACCACACATTCATGTGGAGGTTCATAGGTAGGGGTCATGCTACTCAAGAGTAACCAATCATCAATATACCTCAACCATGTCAAACGTATAGACTCCCTAAGCCTAACAACTTCATTCACATATAGAAAGCATCATCAATATAACCTAGATCATGACCTAGCATTGGAGACTAGGCATAATTCTTCAAACTATGTGATCATCATAACCACACTTTCAAGATACAATTGCCTTCAAGGACATGATCACATCACATATAGAATGACAATAAGGTAAACACCGCCACCATAAGTGGACCATACCACACAATGCTATACAAGACCAAACATCTAGCAATTCTATAGAAAAGTAGAGAGAATAGGACCAACTTACAATTCATCCATCTTTGATCATCATTTATAAATTCCCATAATTCAACATCAATAAATGCATAAAACAGTAGCTAAAGGTACCATTACATAAACTAAATCATACTTCGAACATCATGGTTTCAAGATCACATTAGGTACACTACTTCATCAAGTCTATAGAAAGTAGAGGAATAAAGATCAATTTACCCAATCCCTAAACCTTGATCATAATTGATCACTCATCAACAATTCATATTTAATTCGCATGAATAACAATCACAATACGCAATCCAACATAACATAATTCAATCAACATAGAGTCAAGATCACAAAGACCCACATTATATACCAATTTGAGAAATTAGGAGGATCATGGGTTCTTCATGAAATTGAATTGAATATCATCTTTAAAATAGTAGATAATCATCAATTTACCATAAATATGCTTTTGAAATCAATTTGAGAAAGAACCCATGGCTAGATTGAAAATTGGAAATTTTGGTCTTTGAATCACATTTGAAAATCCTTGATTGACTCCCTAGATGAATGGATAAATAAGGATGAAGTATCACCATACCTTATCGATTGAATAACCATGAGAAATTTGAGAATAAACCATGAAAATCCAGCCCTTAGCTTGAACTTGAGTTTTTCCTCCAATGAAGGTTTGAGAGAATTTGGAGAAGAAGAGAGTTTTTGGGATTTTTATTTTCTTATTGGGTGTTGGGGTTTTGACTTGTAAAAGGGGTTAAATAAGTCTTAATAACTGTTTATAACCGTCTCTCAATATTACCAAAACATCCCCACACTTATTTGGACTTTTAGACATGTCAAACTCAACTTTCATTTTTGAAATCTTTGTCGGGGAACAAGTTCATGACGCGGAGTTGTTCTCGCATGTTTTTTTTGAAAATAACTTCTGGGGCAGTTCAGTCTGCGTTTTGTTTGAGACGCGGACAACCCTTTTGACATATGGAGGACCAAGTGCGCGACCCACACCTATTTCACCAATGAACAAAAGCTGCTGCCTTGGACAGCTTGTTGGCCCAAGGTTGGGCTTATCTCAAGGACCCTTTGGTTGGTCCTTGGGGAGTTTTTCCTGGACGTTTCCACCTCAAATAATCTCTTATACATGTTAGGAACATCTCCAATAAATTTGAGCATCAAAAAACACATAAAACATACCAAGTGTCACGCCTCAAAACCCATTAAGACGGACAGGCACCTGATGCCCTAAAGGCCCGAGAGAACCAACCTGCAACCTGTTCTTACTGAGCATATACTATAACAATTGAGACAAGTTAACTTAGGATGCAGCGATACAAAATAACGTAAGTAGGTCCAAAATTTATGTACAATACTTGGCCGTCGTGGCCACAACTCCTTAAGACACAACTGAACCATGTACATACGTCTACAAAGCCTCTAAAAGATAGAAGACTAGAGTAGGTCGGGACAGACCCCGCCTTACCCTTAACTATGATACAATACCAAATGAATTTACCAAGGACTCAATAAAGCTCCGAATCAACTTGGAGCTCACCAAAAGTAGCAGAATTTCGAGTGCTCCTACTGAGGAGGTCTACTAGCTGGAGTACCTGAGCCTGCAGCATGAAATGCAGCGTCCCAATATGGGACGTCAGTACGAAAAATGTACTGAATATGTAAGGCAAATAGTATATGTAATACAAGGCTCAAATGAAATCAAGTAGCAACATATGAGTGCATAGATTAGGAGAGAAGACCACCTTTGCTTACTCTTGTGGAATCAAGTAAGCTACATTCTTTTCTTTACCTTTTTGTATGTTATAATCTTTGTTGGACATGTGATACAAGTGACCAGCTGATCAGTGGTAGAAGAGGATGACCCATGCTAGGCGTATTAACCCCTGGGATGCGGTCCTCATAATTACACAACTTGGGATCGGCCCATGCTAGGCTTTTGCCCCTGAGCTGCCACCCTTCTATACCAATAGGGATCGGCCCATGCTAGGCTTTCGCCCCTGAGCTTCCACCCTTAATTATATAGATTCCTTCACTTAGATTCTTTAAACTTTGAGATTATTGTTAATCAATTCATAACTCTTTTGAGATATTATTTTGGATAATCATAACACTTTTGAGATGTTGATTTGGTGGTCATAATCATCTTGGAGATATGGAAATATGGAACAGTAGTGGAATACATGAAAATAATACTTTGAGGCAGTAACAATGACATAAGGAGCTATGAAACATCAACACCTTACTTTAAGACCTTAATGGCACAATTGACTTCAATTGGCTTAGGAGAGGGATTCATCAAACTTTGTTTTACAAATACCATTTCTATAACAGCACAAGGGGAATAATTACACAAGTATAGAGTAGTGAACATATAATGAAGTAGTTCTATGTACTTAGAATGGGGAAAGAAATATTGTAAGCTATTTGGAGATAGTACGCTGCCACTATGCTTCCTTTTCTAGAAATAGAACTTATGGGAAACACTTCATTGATATTAATTGCAGGTGCCAGATTTCATGCCAAAAGGATATAGAATCGAATAGCCTTACATACCTTATTTTTCTGACCAATACTACTATCACGATTCAGCCTTCCTTTTTGGGTGCTAATCTACAACATAAATCATGATTAAGCTAACATCAGCAGCTAATCACAATAAGGTCCTCGAAAACAGTAGCTAAAATTTTGATGGAAATCAGGCCCATACAACCCTTACATAAATGGTGAACCACCACACCCTTCCTCTACACATTAATACAACTTCATACATCATCTTCCAAGATACCCAAACTGCCCTCAACCACAATATTCATAAGGCAGCCACTATCAATCTCAAATCTTTCAGCATAATAGGAGAATATTGACTCAAAGATTTATCACAATCCATGAATTCTTGATAAACATATACAAAATTCTCCACTCCAAACATTATCAAAGAGAGGAAAACAAATGGGTTGAAGTCTTACCTTAATTCTGAAAATTTATCCTCTACACTTGTACTTCAAGAATTCAAACTCTCCTTCAAACTCTTACTTGAAAAATTAGACAGCACTCAAGAACTCTAAGGTGTTTTAGGGCTGCTAATTGAAGCCAAGAGAGACCAAGAAAGAACTTAGGAAATCTGAAACTTTTGCAAGTTCAAAATGGAGAATAAGACTTGATCCTTATCCTTTGAAAAAGGAGGTGTTATGGCCGACACTCTTGACCAATTTTGGGCCATATAATGTCAAGTAGGTGTCCCACCTGCTTGTCCTTTTAACTTGGGCCTTTTTGGACTCAAGATTATTGGACCTTGGCTGTCCATTTTCCCTTTGTCCTTATATTCAACTTGGGACAGATTAATGCAAGTAGGTGGTACACACTTGGCCCAATAACATGGTAAAATAAATCTTAGGAGGTGATGCACTTACCTAGTTTCACTTGGGCTTTATCCATAATAGGCCAATTGGCAGATTTGGCTGCTGGGCTTTCTTTCATTCACAATTTTCTTTAATAGGTTTGGGATTCAAATGAGCCCCTAAATATAAGACTAAATCTGGTCAATCAAACTTGGCCCCTTTAACTATAATATAGCTCAAGTAGGTGATGCAGCAGCTAGCTCAATTACACCTTACTATAATTACTTAAATACTTTCCATCGGAGTTAACTTGCAATACATATGCTGAAATGTGCAAGGCATTACATCACCTTCCGAGCTAGTTTAAACCAACACTAATCATATAAGAGACATGATCCCTCTCCTTCTAATATCTGCATATGATTTATGTCGACTTTGAGCTGTTTCTAGCCGCTGCTGTATCACTTTGACTTTTTCCATAGCTTGATGAATAAGATCTGGCCCAAATAACGCAGTTTCACCTATTTCGAACCAACCAATTGGTGATCTACACTTTCGACCATATAAAGCTTCATAAGGTGCCATTTTAATGCTCGAATGATAGCTATTGTTATAAGCAAATTCAATAAGTGGTAGGTGATCATCCCAGCTACCCTTGAAATCTAATATACAAGCTCGCAGCATATCCTCAAGTGTCTGAATTGTACGTTCTGCCTGACCATCCGTTTGAGGATGAAAGGCTGTACTTAAATTCACTTGTGTTCCCAAACTCTTTTGAAATGACTTCCAAAAATTTGCTGTGAATTGAGCTCCTCTATCAGATATTATAGAGATTGGCACTCCATGTAGTCGAACTATCTCTTTAATGTACAACCTCGCATACTCTTCAGCTGTATAGGTAGTCTTCACCGGCAAGAAGTGTGCTGCTTTGGTAAGTCTATCAACTATTACCCATATGGAGTCAAATTTCCGGAGTGAGCGAGGCAAACCAGTAATGAAATCCATGTTGATCATGTCCCATTTCCAAATTGGAAGTTCTATACGCTGCATGTAACCTCCGGGCTTTTGGTGTTCTACTTTTACCTGTTGACAATTTGGACACTGAGCCACGAATTCTGCAATGTTCTTCTTCATGTTACCCCACCAATACATTTCTTTCAAGTCATGATACATTTTAGTTGACCCCGGATGAACAGAGTATCTTGAATTATGTGCTTCCATCATGATCCTCTTTCTTAGTTCATCTACATTAGGTACACACAATCTGTTTTGACTTCGAAGTACTCCGTCTTGCTTAAGCTCAAATGCCTTTGTCATACCATGTAGTACATTTTCTTTAAGTTGTAAAAGAATTGGATCAGTGTACTGCTTCTCTTTCACTTCCACTATTAACGAGGATTCTGCCGCATTTTGCACAATAACCCCTTCGTCTTGAGATTCAAGAAGGAGAACGCCCAAGTTCGCTAGTTGGGACAGATCCTTAGTCATTCCTTGTCTTTCCGTAGACTTCCCATAAGTGGTTGCCATTATTTTACGGCTTAAAGCATCAGCTACTACATTAGCTGTACCGGGATGATATAAGATGTCAATGTCATAATCTTTTAATAGCTCCAGCCACCTTCGCTGCCTCAGATTTAAGTCTTTTTGCTTAAAAATATATTGCAAGCTTTTGTGATCAGTGTATATGTCAACATGAACTCCATACAAGTAGTGGCGCCATATCTTCAAAGCAAACACAACTGCTGCTAGCTCTAGATCATGGGTTGGATAATTTTTCTCATGTGGCCGCAGCTGCCTTGAGCCATAAGCTATAACTTTACCATGCTGCATCAATACACAACCTAAGCCCACTCCCGAAGCATCACAGTACACTACATAGCCTTCTGTACCTTCTGGAAGTACCAACACAGGTGTAGAAGTTAATTTACTCTTCAGCTCTTGGAAGCTTCTTTCACACTCATCGCTCCACAGAAACTTGGTTCCTTTGTGTGTTAGCTTTGTTAAGGGTGCAGCCATGGAAGAGAATCCTTCAACAAACCTTCTGTAATAACCTGCCAATCCAAGAAAACTACGGATCTCCGTAGGCGTTGTAGGTCTTGGCCATTTTTTCACGGCTTCTATTTTCTGGTTATCAACCCTTATTCCTTCCTCGGATACGATATGACCTAGGAATGCCACAGATTCAACCAAAACTCACATTTAGAGAACTTTGCATACAATTTACGATCACGGAGAATTTGTAAAACCTGCCGCAAGTGATTAGCATGATCCTCTTCCGATCTTGAATACACCAAAATGTCATCTATGAACACTATCACAAACACATCTAAGAATGGCTTGAACACCCTATTCATCAAATCCATAAAAGCTGCTGGTGCATTTGTTAGCCCGAATGACATGACTAAGAACTCAAAATGACCATACCGTGTTCGGAAAGCTGTCTTGGGTATATCTTTGTCCTTGACCCTCACTTGGTGATAACCTGACCTCAGGTCGATCTTTGAAAAACACCTAGCACCTTGTAATTGATCAAACAGATCATCAATTCTAGGGAGGGGATATTTGTTCTTAATTGTTACCTTATTCAACTGCCGGTAGTCGATACACATTCTTAATGAGCCATCTTTTTTGCGTACAAACAAAATTGGCGCTCCCCATGGGGACACACTGGGCCTTATGAATCCTTTTTGTAACAAGTCTTTTAACTGCTCCTTCAACTCCCGTAATTCTGCCGGAGCCATTCTATATGGAGGAATTGAGATAGGTTGAGTATCTGAAAGAACATCAATACCGAACTCTACTTCTCGTTCTGGAGGCAAACCTGGAAGATCTTCAGGAAACACATCTGGAAATTCATTTACCACCGGAATGGATTGAAGGGTTGGTGGCTCTGCATCTACATTTTTCACTCTAACCAGATGGCATATGTATCCTTTGGAAATCATCTTCTTTGCCTTAAGATAAGAAATAAATTTACCTCTTGGCATCCCAATATTACCTTTCCATTCGAGGACTACCTCTTTTGGAAACTGGAAATGCACTATCTTAGTTCGGCAATCTACCGTGGCATAACAAGAAGCTAACCAATCCATACCCATTATAACATCAAAATCTACCATGTCTAGCTCAACAAGGTCAGCCAATGTATCGCGATCACAAACAGTTACAATGCAATTATGATAAACTCTCCTAGCTATAATGGATTCACCAATCGGTGTAGACACTTCAAATGGCTTCGCTAATAATTCTGGTGTTCTTTTTAACTTTCCAGCAACCAATGGTGTAACATATGATAGTGTAGACCCCGGATTGATTAATGCATATACAATATGTGAAAAGATGGACAATGTACCTGTAACCACATCCGGTGAGACTTCTAAATTTTGTCGATCCCCTAGTGCATATGTGCGATTCTGATGAGGTCGACGCAACAACTAATCTAGTTGGTTGAACAACGCCACCCACTCCCCTATAAGGACAGTTTCTCATCATATGCCCTGGTGTGCCACACCAAAAACAAACATCCGTCCCAAACCTGCATGCACCTAGATGATTCCTCCCACACTGTTTACAAGGCTGTCGTGGAGGCCTTGATTGGCTCGTACTTCCTTGCTCTTGATGACTGCCTTGACTTTCACTTCTTTGCCCAAACTGATTGCCCCTAAACCCTTGGAATCGTGGTGGAGCACTAGCTGTAGAGTAGAAAGATGATGGCCTAGGTGGTCTGTTAGAGAACCGAGTCCTAAACTCACCTTGGGATTGTGTAAACTGCCCCATGGATCTGGCCCTCTTAGAATGCCCTGTTTCCAACTCTTGTGTTCTTCTTCTTTGCCTTTGATCCTCCAATTTTTGTGCAAAAGCCTGCATCCTTGCTATATCCATATCTTTATTCAACGAAGCAATTGTACAGTCTCTAACTAGATATGAATCTAATCTGTCCACAAAACGATGAACTCTATCCTCCATAGTAGCTACTACATTAGGAGCATACCTGGCCAAGGAATTAAATTTGAGACTATACTCCCTCACACTCATATTTCCTTGGTGGAGATTTAAGAACTGATCCGCACGGGCCTCTCGGATCTCCAATGGCAAATAATGATCAAGGAATGCCTTTTTGAACTCTTTCCACATAGCTGAAGGTGCATTTGTTCCCCTAGATTGCTTCCAAGCTTCATACCACAATATAGCCACACCCTTTAATCTATATGCAGCTAGCTCAAGTGCTTCTTTACCACTTACATGCATAATATCCAAAGTGCGTTGGATTTGATCTATAAAGTCTTGGGGATCTTCATTAGGATCTGACCCGCTAAATGATGGAGGGTCCAAGTTAAGAAAATCACGTATCCGTGTTCCAGCTGATCTATCTATGCCACTAGTACCTGCAACTGGACCTTCTTGCCTTTGGCCATGACCAGAAACTATACGAGTCAATAATTGGACTGCATTCCTCAAATCTTGCTCAGTACCATTAATAGGGGGTTCCTGAGGTTCATCTTCCCTCCTTAGTTCTTCAGGAGATGGAGGCGTCGAGGAAGTCTGCGATAGAGACTCATCTTGAGCCCCACTTTGAACAGCTTGACTTGGTGGTGGTTGGCTGGTCCCTTCTTGGGCAGCCACATCTACTTGTTTACTAGTACTTTTACTCCTTCTCGTAATCGGCATCTTTGCTATAATAAAACAATTGAGAAATTAGATATGATTCACCTACAACACTGGTTCTATCGCACGATCTAAGAAATGAAAGAAATGAGACAACTCCTATATGTCCCGTAGCCTCCTGTTTATAGATGTGGTGCACAACACATCCATAAGCAAGACTGTACACAGACACGGCTTTGTAGACTCCCTAGGATGACCTGCTCTGATACCACTTTTGTCACGCCTCAAAACCCATTAAGACGGACAGGCACCCGATGCCCTAAAGGCCCGAGAGAACCAACCTGCAACCTGTTCTTACTGAGCATATACTATAACAATTGAGACAAGTTAACTTAGGATGCAGCGATACAAACCAACGTAAGTAGATTCAAAGGTTATATACAAGACTTGGCCGTTTGGCCACAACTCCTTAAGACACAACTGAACCATGTACATACGTCTACAAAGCCTCTAAAAGATAGAAGACTAGAGTAGGTCGGGACAGACCCCGCCTTACCCTTAACTATGATACAATACCAAATGAATTTACCAAGGACTCAATAAAGCTCCGAATCAACTTGGAGCTCACCAAAAGTAGCAGAATTTCGAGTGCTCCTACTGAGGAGGTCTACTAGCTGGAGTACCTGAGCCTGCAGCATGAAATGCAGCGTCCCCAATACGGGACGTCAGTACGAAAAATGTACTGAATATGTAAGGCAAATAGTATATGTAATACAAGGCTCAAATGAAATCAAGTAGCAACATATGAGTGCATAGATTAGGAGAGAAGACCACCTTTGCTTACTCTTGTGGAATCAAGTAAGCTACATTCTTTTCTTTACCTTTTTGTATGTTATAATCTTTGTTGGACATGTGATACAAGTGACCAGCTGATCAGTGGTAGAAGAGGATGACCCATGCTAGGCGTATTAACCCCTGGGATGCGGTCCTCATAATTACACAACTTGGGATCGGCCCATGCTAGGCTTTTGCCCCTGAGCTGCCACCCTTCTATACCAATAGGGATCGGCCCATGCTAGGCTTTTGCCCCTGAGCTTCCACCCTTAATTATATAGATTCCTTCACTTAGATTCTTTAATCTTTGAGATTATTGTTAATCAGTTCATAACTCTTTTGAGATATTATTTTGGATAATCATAACACTTTTGAGATGTTGATTTGGTGGTCATAATCATCTTGGAGATATGGAAATACGGAACAGTAGTGGAATACATGAAAATAATACTTTGAGGCAGTAACAATGACATAAGGAGCTATGAAACATCAACACCTTACTTTAAGACCTTAATGGCACAATTGACTTCAATTGGCTTAGGAGAGGGATTCATCAAACTTTGTTTTGCAAATACCATTTCTATAACAGCACAAGGGGAATAATTACACAAGTATAGAGTAGTGAACATATAATGAAGTAGTTCTATGTACTTAGAATGGGGAAAGAAATATTGTTAGCTATTTGGAGATAGTACGCTGCCACTATGCTTCCTTTTCTAGAAATAGAACTTATGGGAAACACTTCATTGATATTAATTGCAGGTGCCAGATTTCATGCCAAAAGGATATAGAATCGAATAGCCTTACATACCTTATTTTTCTGACCAATACTACTATCACGATTCAGCCTTCCTTTTTGGGTGCTAATCTACAACATAAATCATGATTAAGCTAACATCAGCAGCTAATCACAATAAGGTCCTCGAAAACAGTAGCTAAAATTTTGATGGAAATCAGGCCCATACAACCCTTACATAAATGGTGAACCACCACACCCTTCCTCTACACATTAATACAACTTCATACATCATCTCCCAAGATACCCAAACTGCCCTCAACAACAATATTCATAAGGCAGCCACTATCAATCTCAAATCTTTCAGCATAATAGGAGAATATTGACTCAAAGATTTATCACAATCCATGAATTCTTGATAAACATATACAAAATTCTCCACTCCAAACATTATCAAAGAGAGGAAAACAAATGGGTTGAAGTCTTACCTTAATTCTGAAAATTTATCCTCTAAACTTGTACTTCAAGAATTCAAACTCTCCTTCAAACTCTTACTTGAAAAATTAGACAGCACTCAAGAACTCTAAGGTGTTTTAGGGCTGCTAATTGAAGCCAAGAGAGACCAAGAAAGAACTTAGGAAATCTGAAACTTTTGCAAGTTCAAAATGGAGAATAAGACTTGATCCTTATCCTTTGAAAAAGGAGGTGTTATGGCCGACACTCTTGACCAATTTTGGGCCATATAATGTCAAGTAGGTGTCCCACCTGCTTGTCCTTTTAACTTGGGCCTTTTTGGACTCAAGATTATTGGACCTTGGCTGTCCATTTTCCCTTTGTCCTTATATTCAACTTGGGACAGATTAATGCAAGTAGGTGGTACACACTTGGCCCAATAACATGGTAAAATAAATCTTAGGAGGTGATGCACTTACCTAGTTTCACTTGGGCTTTATCCATAATGGGCCAATTGGCAGATTTGGCTGCTGGGCTTTCTTTCATTCACAATTTTCTTTAATAGGTTTGGGCTTCAAATGAGCCCCTAAATATAAGACTAAATCTGGTCAATCAAACTTGGCCCCTTTAACTATAATATAGCTCAAGTAGGTGATGCAGCAGCTAGCTCAATTACACCTTACTATAATTACTTAAATACTTTCCATCGGAGTTAACTTGCAATACATATGCTGAAACGTGCAAGGCATTACATCACCTTCCGAGCTAGTTTAAACCAACACTAATCATATAAGAAACATGATCCCTCACCTACACTATAAGTCTATGTCAAGTATAACATGAATAGAACTACCACATACAAAATACAGGCCGTTACAGAAAAGCACCAAGTGGATATGCTTGTGGTAGTAGCTCTACTTGAAGTATGAGGCTAGATTACAAAGTAGCCCTTGATATCCACTAAACCATGTTCCTACATGGGATGAGTCCTTAGAGCTACCTTTATCAAGTAAAATACCTTACACGGTGTGGGGTCTTATCACAACAGATTTCATGCCTAGCTAGTGTGGTCTATGTCGGTTAACGCCTATTCTCATTAAGTGGGATGTGCACTCTAGTCATTGTATAAGTTTTACAACCTGTAGGTAGTGGAATGGGACGCTATATATATGGCGCACAAGTATGCTTTAATGATAATATAATGAGCTACCTAGTCTTCCAAGACGATTTTGTGAAGTCCCCTAATTCTTTAGTTGTCTCCTAAATGGCTTAAATGATTAATGTTCACTTAGTAAAAGTTTGTTGAATAGAAAGGTTCTTATCTAGGGTTACTTTGAGGATAACTTAGGTGTTCTTTAACAGGGTGTATGGGCGGTATCTTCATGTCTTTCTTAGGTGAGTCTTAGAGTAACCTTAGGTAGAGAGTCCAAAGTGATGAAAAGGCTTACTTGATGAATATGGAATTAAGTCCTATATGATGATTCTTGTTGAATATGTCATATATGTGACTGTTAACTTGTATTATGTCTCTTAAACTCTTATGATGAAGGTTTTTATCAAAATGTTATGAATGCATGTTTCTAAACAAAATGTCCCTTTTGCATGGTTTTTGCATGGCTTCCATACTTAGTTCTCAATGTGCTAACCCCTTCTTTTCTCTTTATGACTAATGAGTAGGGATTGGAAGTTTTGGTATGCCATGGATGAATGATAGGTTTCTAAGGATTGAAAATGAAGTTTTTGTGATTCCTCATAGATTCGAGGACAAGACCCACATGTTCTTGTTATGGTCTTTTAGTCTTTATTTCATGTCTTCTATGGGCTTAGTACCAAATGTTGTACTCTAATGTTATAAGATAGTTTAATGAGAATTTTAAATTCTAACTTATTTTGAGTATCGTCTGCATTGAATGATCCATGTGGCTTGTATGAGACCTTCGAGAGGTCGATTATGGCGTGTTACATCTAGGAGGTACTTCTCGGCCGTGACATTCATGACCAAGGGCTACACTGTAGATGTAACACGGCCTACTTGACCCCGAAGGGGTCTCATTCATGCCCCTATGCATATCATTATATAAGATAAATAAAATGATGCTAAAATTTTAAAACAGTATGTATACAATCGATGTCTTTTATAAAAGCAAGTGGAAGTCTAAACTTGTCTGTGTTATCTATCTAACACAACCATTATAACATTGTTCGAAAATGAACTACAAGAAAGTAAATTGTAAATGAAGATATCTATCCTCGAATTACGAGGACTCACAAACTAGCAAGGAGACTTATCAATTCGAAGCTCTAGCCATGAGGTGAACCAAAATTAAGGGGCAATCCCTACACTTGGGAAAATGTAAAAATATGGGTTAGTACAAAAATACACTAAGTATGAAAATGATGTATTAAACCTTGAAAAAGTGATAAAAAGGACATTTAAGTTTTAAAGAATGCACTTTACCATATTTGACAATCATTATGAACATTAGCATAAAAGCATAAATCAAAGGAAAATTGAACATATAGATCGTCATAGAAAAGTAGAACTCTTTCATAAGTAACCTGAGTTATAGTTGTTGAATACATAGATAAGATCCCATAATCCTATTTATACTAAGAACCACTTTATGACCACCATAATCAGACTTACCATACTTTGATCTCATATTTAGTTAATAGTCATAGACTAGGTAACCTTCACATTTACTAAGTCATATAAAGGAATGAAACTCATAGTAACAATCCACATTAAACATACTTCATTTTATAAATAATCATAACATAAAATGAACACACCATAACTATTCATAAAGCCTACATGTACAATGCATGGATGAAGTCCATATCTCCCACCCAGAGTATGTAGTGCATCCGACATAGACGATGTGAGCAAATTATTGAATATTGTGTCTCCCTCACTGAAAAGTGTTGGTCTACTTGTTAAGATAGAAGCAATAACTTAGCTTAGGTGGAGCCATTAGCTAAAGCTTACGAGGACACAAAGTTATGGGATAAGAAGATTGCTACTAGATACCCCACCTCAACTCACTTATAGGAATCCGTCTCAAGAGATTACTACTAGAAACTTTGCCTCAACTCACATATGAGTTTCCATACCAATCAATAACGACTTGGTGCTTAGAATTATTCCCAACTAATGTGACACTTCTAAAATGACTTAGGTGAAACTAGAGACTATCAGGTTTTTCATGAGAGTCTAAGTTCCTATAATGGTTATAATGTTGTAATGAGGCAGTGTCTAAAGATTTAGGTGAATTGGAAGTCAAACGTCAAGGGACGACCAAGACGTCCGATGACTAGTCACCTATATGCCTCATGTATTGTTATGTGCCTATATGTATGTTTCATGAATTTATGAGGTCCTTATATGAGTAATAGTGTTTATAGGTAGTGTGTCAATTTTCATGAAATTTGGAGGTCAAATGTCCAAGAACGTCCATGACGGTCGAAAGGTTTTCCTTGAAATGACCTTGTATGTCTTAGCATGTTTCGTCAAGTTTTATGTGTTCGTTTTGGATGAAATTGATGTGGAAGGTCCTAAACTTGTATACAGTGATATTTGGGTTGGAAAAGTCTGGGAAAACATCCCCGAGGACTAACAAAGGTTCCTTGAGGAAGGACACATGTTGGTGGCCAAAACTGCCAAAGGATGTCCCACCTATGGATGGCACTCGACGACCAGTACCCTGGTCGAAACCCATAGGTGGAGGACGTCAGTCAAGACTTAGGCGGGGAAGCATGTACTTCCAACAACCAGCCTCTGAACCAAACCACGGACCAACAGGATGGTCCTTTGGTTGAGAGACGGCTCATCGAGCTAGGCATAGGTGAAGTCTGCAACCTGCGCAACTTCATTGTTAAATGCAAGGGTGAATTGGTAAATTCACCATACGTCCAAATAAGACTTTGGGAGGTTTCCTAAGGGCATTCTAGGTATTTTAAGTGGGTTTATAAGTCCTAACTACCTAGATGAACTCATTATTCTAAAATAAAAACCCAAATTCCCTAAGAAACTCTCTAGAACTCCATTGAAGTCAAAACTCAAGGAAGAGCTTGGATTGAATATTTGATTGGTGATTCATCATCAATTTCGTGGTTTAGCTTCATGGAGGTATGTTTTTTCATCCTTGAAACTCTATCATCAAGAATCCAAACTTCAAAGTGATTTTACAAGACTTTCTCAAAAGATGGATTTCAAACTTATGATCGAGCCATGGGTTATTGCATCAAATGTTTTGATTTATTGATTATTGATTGAATTGATGTTATTTTTATGGGTTTAACCTAAAATCTTCATGAACCCATGCAAAACATAATCTCTTCAAATTGGCTATATTATGGATGTTATGATCTTGTCTTAAAGCTTATGAATTCTACTGTAGTTTTCAATGGGCTATAGAATTGTAAGACCCCCAAAATGAGTTAGGGTGTCTAGATCCTAACATGATTTTCTTAAGGTTCTAAGTCCTAAAATTGGTTCTAAGGTCGTAAGGAGGCAGTGTGTAATGTTTGAGGTGAATTGGAAGTCAAATGTCAATGGACGACCAAGACGTTCGACGACTAGTTGTCTATGTCCCTCATGTGCCTATACATGCTTATATTTCTATTAGCCCTTGAGACGTTCATGGAACCTCCTTCATTGTTTTTTTGATCTCCTCCTTTATGTCTATTTTAGTGGCTTCTTCTTTCGACATCCACTCTCTTTCCTTCTCCTCATAATGGCCGAGCTCAGAACCATTCACGTCGTGCTCATTTGGAATAGGAATTTGGAAGGTGGTTTTTCTAGGTAGGGGTGAAGCTACGGAGGGACTTAGGGCATTTTGAGTACCTTGGAAATTTTGTGGGAAAGTGTGGGGGTTAGTGTGCTGATTTTGATGATGGAGAGATGTTTGGGGATGGAATGCGTTTTGGTTTGGCAGGAGTGGAGCGGTTTGGTCATGGGCACTTTGAGGGGGAGGTCGTATTTGTGAATTAATGTTTTGAGGAGGGTGTGGGGTCTGGTAGGAAGCGGAGGCTTACTGAGGAATTTTTGTGGTTAAGTCTATAATTGAGTGATTCTGAGCTAGATCCATGTTTGAAGAGGGAAAGTAATATAGAGGAGGTCTCCCATCAGTAGCAGCGTTGGCAGTAAAACTTGGTGGAGGCAGATTCTGTCTCATTTACATTTCCACACTCATCTCAGCAATCTGCTACATTAACTGCATAATCAGCTCATTCTGATCCGCTATGGTGGATTGAGTCACCACAACGTCAGTAAGATAGATTTCTTTGTTGTTGTCCCCCATTACTGCTTTTCCCTTGTCTGAACTTTGGCCGGGAAAGGAATCTGCAGGCCCTTTAGATCTAGTGAAGTATGGATGATTAGCCAGTTTAATTGGCATAGACATGTTTGTAAGTACCTGTGGAGGAAAACAACTCAAAGGAAAATTTGTTAGTTTGAGTCCAGAATACATAATGCAAGATATCACATAGAGAGCACATAAACACACGAAGTTGCTTTGTTTGAGGACATTTTCACCCACAAGTAAAGGGAAACTGATTTTTTAGGAGAAGCAGAAGTTTGCCTGTTTTAGTTTGGCACTATTTCTAAAAGGTTAAATCACGTTGACCTAAGGTCTTCTTGCAGCATCTCTTTGACGTCCATTGATCTGAGCCTCACATTTCATTGTAGAATGATAGGGGGAGAATAAAAAATTTTAAAACATAGGGGCCGGGCCTTGAAAGGCTGCCTGCGTATCTCACATGGAGAATTCAGGCCCTACGTAGTTCGGGTAAAGGAAATACTTGTTTTTCATTCACTCATTTTTAACGATTACAAGGAATTGAAAATAAACAACAAAGCTTTACAAGATAAAAGATGTCCCCATCTCATTCGTTCTTCTTCTTGTTGTTACATCAGCCACGACAAACAGACTCGACTCAAATCAATACTATGATGATGAGGTACTCCACGTTTTGGCAGAAGGCAAGACACTTTTCAATGTTATGATCAGCAGTCCTGTGATAGGGGCAACGTCTTCGAACTTCGAATCCAAGGAAATGGAACACTTCCACGTCCTTATAGAGAGGTGTAAAGACTCTGTTTTGAACCAATTATGAATATACCTCAAACATTGTTATCTTGAAAGGTGTGATGAGCAACGATATAATATAGTCTTCTGAGTGACTGGTATGTCGATCCGTGGTTCATCATATGCAATGATGACATCGACACCCCAACTATTTGCAATATTGTCCATGTCAAGCAAACGGCGGGCCGCATTCTTAAACTCTATGCACTCCTCTATCATGTGTCCTTTCTGGTTGGGATGACACTCACAAGTCTTGCGGATGTCCCCTGATCCAACTTGGGAGGATTCTCTTTTGACGGGACTCAACATACACCTAGATCGATAATGTTCGAAAATGAGGGCGCATGAAATGGCTTCCCTACCTGTTCGTTGTTCTTGTGGATATGCTTCGAGAGTGACTTTCTGGTCCCCTTCTACCAGACGTCCTTCGATATAAGGTTTGCGGGCGATCGTTTCCTCATAACTTTATTCAATGCTCTCCAACTCAGGGCTCTCGGTTGGAAACAGTATGTCGTATAGGCGCATCTCGCGCTGTCTCCGTATGTTGATTATGTCCTCTTCGATTGGTTCAATCTGGATATTCTTTCCTTTGTTCATAGTTATGATTTCACCTTTCTTGAGATGGTAGAGTAGTGTTTTAGGATTTGGTGACAGGATTTTGCTTTTTCCTGTGAATCTCAAGACTCAAAAAATTTGGTCAGACTTTGTAGTAGTGACTTGTATATTTCTGGAAATTTCTGACTGGGAGTGGGTTTGCGACATCCTCATGCAAATCAACATATCACATAAACAGTTAAAAACACATATATCGCGTCCTACACATACAGGGGACCATTTTGTGCCAAGGGTATGCCTAGAGCATTAGAACGATGTACGTGTGGAATTGAACCAGTTAAGTACCCCCCAAACAAATTTCACATATGAATAGTTAACGTTCACAAGGGGAATAAGGAACAAAATACAAAAGGACAGACCCACGCAGGGTTCATTTAAAAAGTACGGAAATGCATGAAAGACAAGCCCACGCAAGGGCTGAAAATGACAGAAATACATATAAAAAAAACCACACAAGGACGATATCCACTATGTTGTCCCTGATGGCCCTGCTCCTCCACTGCTTTCCTGTGTCTTGTATTGCTTAAAGATGTATCGTAGCATCAGCGGGTAACCCTCGATCCATCATCCTTTCTCTTACCAATCCTCGTATTGCATCCCCTCTATCTTTTCATTAACCCATAAGTCAAACTCATCAAAACTGCGTCTTAGCCTTTCCAATTCCTTGGTTGTCTTCTCAAGGGTACTTTGATTTTCGAGAAATTTGGCATACATTTCTTGGGTGTATTGCCTTACCTCTCTTAACTCGATCACAACTTTGTCTCTTTGTCTTCTACACTGCGGCAGCTGTTTGGGACTAGAGAGGAGATACTTTGTATGTTTTTTTTTCAGCCAAGCATTGTAAGTTCCATCATATCCGGCGTCAAATCGATCTTGAGCAATGGTATCTTTCTTCATTCTCTTGGCCCCTTTCCATTCCCTTTGCAATTCTATAGATTCATCCACTCTGTCATCCCCAATATCATACACATAGGCGCCATAGTACACCTATTAAGGCGTGATTTGCCTCCTCCAAAACTGGCACAGGACTTAGAAGGGTGCGTAAGGATGGATTCCTCGAATACCAGGTAGTGTAAGTACAAGCTGTCTGCGGCCCTCTATGACGACATCCTTTGAGATGAAGCAATCAAGCATCCATTGGAGATATTCTTCCCTTAGTTCCAAAAAAATATGAGCCTATCTTTCTCTAGTCCTTCGATTTTGCAGATTTGCCCAAAACAACATATCGTTCAAGTCCTTGAGAGTGTTCTTATTATTCAGGGTATGTAACACTTGAGTCCCAGTCCCTTTTGCCAAATGACTTAGGATCCACCACTGAAAGAGCAGGTTACATCCTTGAAAGTAACGATGTCCCTCTTTGCACTTTCATAGGGCTCGATACATGTATGATATTATGACCGGAGCGACGGGATAATACTTTACTTGTCCTTTATTATTAAACTCGTTGAACAAAGTGTGCGCAAGCATTATCACTAAAGTGTTGATACTCAAACTCGGGCCGTGTGGAATGACCATTGTTCCCAATAATGCGACGGCAAATACCAAAGGTTGGATTTTATTCCATTCTCTATAGGTAAATCTGAACTCTTGGTTATAATTTGCATAAAAACTCGCATGCCCGAATCTAACGTAGAGATCCGTAAATTATACACTAGATTCTTGGGCCAGTAAGCGTAATCTTTTCCTAACCAAAACCAGCTCGTGATATCTTTGACATAAGGTTTGTTGGGGATCTAGATGTCTTCTTGCTTTCTCTCCTTTCTTTCTAACCTTATGCCAATCGTGTCGATGCAGTCTCGAAATTCCTCGATTGTCAGGGTGATTTATGTAGTTCCTAATCGGAGCACTGTTTTCACGTTGTCCAAATAACCAGTGAGAACTTCAATTAGCTCAAGACAACCAGTCATGTTGAGTAGTTCGGTCAGGGTACCCACATACTTGTTGAGAGTTCTTTTGTGATCTCCGTCAAGGTCGTTATACCATATTTTGAGTAAAGGTGGTGCTTCTACAACCATGTCGAACCTTGGAAAGTGATTCATACCTTTAACACAAAACCGGTTAAGTTTACGCACCCCCACATTTTGGTTACCACATGTACACCATTACAATGTGAAACAAAATGATATGGCGTGTGGTCGGAGACCTTGGACATGATTTTGGCGGTTTCAACTAATGGACTTAATACGCCTTAGGTATTAAGCCGTCTTAGGCTAATGCTTAAATTCGGTTTTGGTTTCTCTCTATCTTACGTTGACGAGAATTGTGTCAAAAGTAATGGTTACCCGAGTCGGACAGACGACCAGGCAAAGCTAACAAACGATGTTGGATGACTGTAAGTCAACTATTCGTTTGTTACTTCCAAAGAATGACTTGTGTGTTTTCTGAAAGAAGTTGTTGTAAGCCACGTAACTCCCTTTATCCTAATTCAAACTATTTGTTGTTTGGCGGAAATATGCCATGAAAACTGCAACAGTTGATATAATACGACAAAGGAATAAATAAACAGTTATTTCACATAGCCAAGTAAGTTAGTTTTAAGGTTAGAACCCTTAGAGTTCCCTAGCAGTGTCGTCATTCTGTTTTATTTCGGAAAGAAAATAGTATAAGTTTTTGACTTTTTTAGAGTCACCACTTAATTTTTTCAAAGAAAAATCAAGAAAACATAGTTTTCAAAGATTTAAACAAAAAATTAATTTGAAAACTAAAGGGGGTTCGGGGATTCACATTTTTATTTTAGGAAGGTTTTTAAGGCACCTAAAATATCTGTTAATACGGTTTTCCAACAACTAACTTGTTTGGCTTAAAACTTAACTAGATTTGAGATAAAAATTATTTAGAGTTGTTTGAAAATGAAGTGTTAATTTACTATCTATGTAAATTTTAATTTGTAAAATTTATTTTAAGTTATTTACTTGGTTTGATTAAATTAAGTCGTTAAAACAAAATAACGCCTTACGAGGGATTTGGATTCGTTAACCCTAAGCCTAATGACAAATAATCACGAAACGGATAAACAATAAAGCGAGAGAGAGAGAGTAGGGTGTTGGGCCCAAATCCGGTTTCTGTCCGCCTGGACCGGTATTTGGACCCATTTCATTTTGGGGCCTTAGTCCCATTTTATTTTGTACTGTCCTAAACTAAACATACAATAATAAATAGTAAATACAGTGAGTAAAAAAATAAAAAATAAAATTTGGGCTTCTTGGCCCCAAAACATCAATTTCTTCCGCTTTGGGACCTTTACGTCGGTTTTGTGAGCTTGACTCGATGGAAGGAATTTGAGACTTTGCGGCTCTCTTCGAGATGCAAGGGAAAAGATGAGTTCTTAGCGAACTCGTCTTGATTTCACATGCTACAATAAAAAGAAAAATGAGGATCCATAATTGATAATAGAATTGTAAAACACTTAAAGCACACACATCAGTCCTTCTAAATCGAATAACCCGATAACTCTATCTAATTGAATACGACGTGGATCAAAATAAAAATAAAAATACCGACTCCATAGGCAAATAAAAAGAAAACTCTCCTTCTAAAGATAAAAATAGCGATGGTTTGAACTACTAATTTGCTATTTTTGAAATCTACAATGAACAAATATTGGTTATTTTATTTAGCAGGGATATGCGCCAACAAAGGACATTAACATTAAAAAGGGGATATTTACAAATCAGGTATATTATATGGGCTTCACAACTCAGAGGAGTCACTAGGAGAATCCATTAGCTATTCCATATGACAGAATAACAATATGGCCATCAGCAGGACAACATAAAAATAAACCTGACTAGTTATGATTTAAGATTTGTCAACCGAATCGGTCACATATTTTCTTAAGTTGTTGAACTAACATAAAAGAAAAATCACATTAAACAAATATTTAATCATCAACAAAGAAAGAACAAGCTGGCCTTAGCATGAATTTTAAGAAAAAAAAGGTCTATTATACTCAATACTATACCAGACAAACCATTAAAAAGTCATGCTTGCAAAGAAATAAAATATAAAAAAAAAACTTGACCTCATCCTGTAAACCCAAAACCTAAAATAGGAACGAGCGGAAGATGAGAAAAGTGATGCAGTTTCAAGACATACCAAATCACAACAACAACGAACGAACTTTACAAAAATGAACTTACAATCCCATTTTACTTGAATGCCCTACAATTTTTTAAGAACAAACACCTACTATATCCAGATGATAGAGAGAACTAAGAGTAGTATAACATTTTACGAATGAATACTCGAAAAGAACATGAAAGATACAATATTCAATCGGAGGAGGGAAGAGACTAGACACATTAGTCGAGCAAATCAAGAAAAGAATTGAAACAAAGTCACTTCTAAAATAACAGTAGGAAAACATTAAAAGTGAATGCTGATCAACGAAACTTTTAACACATTACAACAACCTTGCAAAATACTAAAAACGATATACCGCAACAACTCTATTTGAAAACTAACAGATAGACAGCCATGAAGTGAGAGCTTTCGTACATCGTAATGCTAATAGAAGAAGGGGCGAGAAGAAAACTATGAAGGAAAGAAACATTACCTTTTTTTTAGGCAGCGAACGGAGGTAGTGACGAGCAGGACACGCAACAACTTTCACCACCAGAAACTCGAGCTAAAACAGACCGGCAATCGTGATCTAGCTGAAGGAAAACTAACCCTCTTTTAGGATGTATTTTGCTTGTGTTTTATGACTACTATCATGGGTGATTTTATGACGGAAATCTCAAGCAAACCAAAAATTTTCTTAAACAATTTTTTCCTCTGTTTTTCTTTTTCAATTTTTTTTTCCTAACACTCTGTAAGACTCAAAGTTTTCTCCACCCCCAAAAAAAAAAAACTTCACTGATCAGAAAGAGAATATATATAGGAGAGAGATTAGGTTTTCTTGGATTTTTGAGGGAAAAAGGAAAACGGATAGATCAAGTCCAATTCCAAAAATTCAAATCTTAAGAAAACTTTCACCATTTATGGGAAATCTCTTTTTCTGGAGTTTTTTTACCAAAGTCCAAAAGAGGAAAGGGGAACGGACGGCTTGATTGATTCCATCGTCCTTGGGGTACGACGTGGATTGATGTCACTCAACCAAGGACAGAATCGCGTACCTCCAAAGATGCTGCAATCGTACGACTGAGAGTGACATTTGGAGAAGAAAACAAAGTTGCAACTTGCTGCTTGTACCGCTCCGTCTCTTTTTGAACGTTGGCGTGGCTGATTTCATCAACTCTCTCTCGCGTGAAGAGGGTGAGGTTGTAACATTCCAGAAAATTACATGCCTAGTAAAGAGCCCTATAGGTATTTAAGAATGCGTATTGGGGGTACATAGGCACCCTTATGCCCAATATTGAAAATTATTGGGCATAGTATAGAAAATTGGCTAAGGGGTGTTATCCAAATTCTATATAATACCCAAGTAATCGAAACATATTCCAAGATTTTTTAGAAATTGTACCTGCAAAGAAGACCCTAAGCTACAATAGTATTCATCACACAATAGATATTATGTACTAGGCATCCAAGTGTCAAGCCTAGTACCATAGCACATAACCATTTAAAAATGATCATTTAGAGTAAGCAGTGCCCAAGGACATAGTGAGGATCCTTGGGACAATAAGTAAATATTCCAAATGAACCTTCCAAATAGTTAGTTAGGAAAATGCAAGAAGCACATGGGCTAGCACATAGGCAAGACCGGCCGAGGTGGACCACCCTAACCGATTCGGTTAGGGCGGTTGGGGGGTCCACTGCACATGCGTGTCCAACCGTGTGGGACCTGACCCTCTAACCTACACTAGGCCCTAACAAACTAACTTAACTAAATAACCACCCCAAGACCAACCAAGAACGGCCAACCAAGACACCCGACAACCTAGGACCTTGTCGGGTGACACCTAACTAATTTAACTAACTTAGGGACAACCTAGTACCTAACCTAGGATGGTCCAAAGGGTTGACTATGGTCCTAATAACTTAGGGATATTTTAGTAATTACCCTATACAACTTAATTAATTAAAATAATTAGATAAAACCGAAATCTTAAGGAAAGACCTCAAAATCGGTCAAGTCAAGATTCTCTAAGTCTAGTAAATCTAGGAAGGGCGTTTTGGTAATTAACTACCTAAGCTATTTTAGTTAATTATATAATCTTAGTTCACTTACTTAACAATCAGTTCTCAAAAGAATTAGACCAAAAATTGTTCACCATTAATGCCCCAAAGTAAGAGCAAGGAAACCGTGACCGAACCCTAGACGACTAGCAAGAACGTTCCAAGGTTCTTTTGTGCAAAGTTCGTAGTGATCGTCGTAGATTTAATTCCACAACAAGGCGCAGGTTCTCAAGAAGGTTGAAGTTCATTGAAGCGGTTTGGAATAGAGATCTCCAGACTTTGGTAGATCATCTTGAGTTCGAGGATGCTACGTTTTATTATTCTAGCTTAGTACATTAGATTTATCTAGTGACTATTGTCCCTAGTGTTTCCTTTCATGTATTTTATTCAAAGCATTGTAATAAGGCCAATTGGAGAAGTATTATTATTATTATTATGATCAATTATTTCATTTGTTTAATCTATTGATAGATGGTTGTTGAGTTTGAGCTAGTAGAATATCACTCTTATACAAAACTATATGAAGTCTATGTACACTTCGATAAGTAATTAAAAGTTTTAAATTTTCCGCAAATTTAACTGTATGATTGTGATGAAAGCTAAGAAGAGGCTTGTCTGCGACCTCTGAGTGGCTAACGACGCCGGTTGCGGTTCGAATTCCAGAATCCGGGTCGTGACAGAGGTGCGTGCAGGGTCAATTTGGGGTCGTTTGGATGTTTACGCGTCGTTTTCCGTCTACTCTATTCAAAAGAGACGTTTCTGGGTCTTCTCCCTGATGAAAAGCAAAAGGTTGGGTCCGATTATGGGTTATTTGGGCCGGTCAAGGTGTTATGGGGTCTGTTTGGATGTATGGGGTGATACGATTAGAAAGAAAGATTGGAAAAAAAAGAGTGGGCTGTGGAAATTAGGAAAGGAGATGGCCCAGCTTGGTTCCCAGATGGGTTTGGAGGAAGTAGTGAAATTCGGCCAAAATTGTATTTAAATGAGAAACCAAATAAATTCCGAAAGTGGCCAAACTCAATTCAATTGGCGAATCAAATAAAATTGAGATAAAAACTAATTAATCAAATTAATCAATGAGCTTCTTAACTCCAACAAAATAAAATAATTAACTCATTTAGGTAAAACTAAATATTTTTAGTTGATTTTTTGAATATTCATAAAATACGACAGTTAAACACGTAATTGTGTACTAGCTAGAAAACCATAAAAAGTGACGAAACTCATTTTATATAACTTGCGAGAAATTTTTCACAAAACTAATTATTTTAAATTGTTTGAAATTGAAGAAACTCAAGGATTAAACTTTACTAGGGAGGGTCTAAATTGGGTGTCAACAATCACTTAACTATGCACCCACATAGGAGTAGCTATTTGAAGCACCATGTAAAGGATCAAGAATGACCCTACCTTAGGCAAGTAGGGATCCCTCATCCGGTAGGGGTTAATACCAAGATTCAATGTCTAGCTCTCATGGTCTATGTCGGTTAAAGCTAGCCCCCACAAATAAATGAAAAGCACTAAGTCTTCTAAAGGGTGCACTACTTAGGGTAGGTGGTGGAATGGGACACTATATATCCATTTCACAAATAGGCATTTGGAGGGAGTCTTGGTGCGTCCTTATGTGAAATTAAATGTATGAATGAGTCATTTTTTGATGTAAATGAAGAAATGTGACTTTATGTCTAATGTTAAGGAAGCTTGTTAAGGTTATGTCTTATATGATGAAATCTATCTGTATGATGAATGTGATGTGCCTAGTCTAATGGGAATCCTCAAGGATCACTAAGGTGGAAGTAGTAGTATGGGATGCTACTTTCACATTGCACTAAGTGTAACAAGGTGGTTGTCTTAGAGAATGGTTCTTATGTGAAGTTCTTAAATGCAATATGTTCCTTTAGTGTCTGGAATATTGAATGTTGACTTGTTAAATGAGATGAATCATGCCTATCCTTGATAGCCTTAGGAATCACTTAGGTGTGTATTGAAGAGATTGTATGGGGGGTTTCTTCATCTATTACCATAGTGAGTCTTAGGATAACTTTGGATAGGAATAGTCTTAATGAGGGATGAGCTTACTGTAAGGTGTACATGGAATGGATTCACTGTAAAGTATAGTCTTATGTTAAAAATATTGAAGTTTTATCCTATGTATTAAATGATGTTCTAATTGATATTTTGTTACTATATTCATGAATGTTTTACTTAAATGGCATGAAAGCTTTATTTCAAGAAAAATGTCCTCTTTTACATGTGTTTTTGCATAATGTCATACTTAGTACAATGTTTGTGATAACCCCATACTTTTCTATATTCCATAAGTATAGGTTGAAGGCGAGAGAAGGTTTCTAGAATGCAAATCTTGGAAAGTTGACTCTTTCAAGACTCGGTATGTCCTCATATATTCGAGGACATAATCTATGTTTCTTTAGTTCTTCTTTAAGACTTGTATGATACTTATTATGTATTTCTTTCAATGTAAAGGGTCATGACCCTAAGATATTTAAGTTGTGTCTTTATGTTTGCTTGTGATGATAAGACTTGTTCCTTATTATTTTATAAATTAAAAGAGTTTCTTCTTATTATTATTGTTGTGAAAAGTTTTAATTCCGCACTACTTTTCATATCTTATGTAATGAATGATAGCTAAGAGGCTTGTACAAGACCTCCAAAGGGTCAAGTACGCCTTATGACGACTCAAGAGTGCTCCTTTCTTCTAGGTTGCACTTGCAGGTCGTTACATTTGAGGACTCACCAACAACTTGGGAACAAATCCAAGTGTTACTTGCAAATGAACTTGAACTCTTCGATGGCCCGAACCTACATATATGTAGAAATATAATAAATATGGGTTAGTACAAATCACATGTACTAAGTATGGAAACATATGCAATTAAATCCATTAAAATCATGCAGAAAGGGATATTTTGTTGAAAACCATTCTAAGTCAGTTTGAAAGCTTTTATGCACACATAAGAGCATATACAAGTCAATAGTCATAACATCATTTAGACATGTAAAAATCCATATACAAGAACAACATCATCATAAAGTCATATCCACATTTCATATCTTAGAGTTCATAACATCAGAGTATACAAGACCCTTACTCACAATTTCATCCCAAGCCTACAAGTGCAATGCTCATGTACGCCCCATAACCCCACATAATCATGTAAATTAGAAAAGATACAATAAGCAATGCATATACTTCGTATAACACCATATCATGTGTAGTCATCATCATACATAGCAATTTAGACCAATATAATGTTCATCAATGAGTCAACATCATATAAGATCAACATCATGTAAAGTCAACATTATGCATTTTATTCATAACATAAGTACATAAGAAAATCCTTTTAGGACTCCCCTCAAGGTCAACTTGTGCAATGCATATGTCAAGTCACATACCCTTACCTACACAAAGTAGAACCCCTTAAGTCACCCTAGTTAGTGTCCATCTTTATTATTTTCATTCATTCATTGTACTTTTGGAAACATTCTCCTTAACCGATAATAGACAATATGAGCTAAACATAGATCGGTTTCATAGAAACCCTACACCAAAAGAAGGTGTTGTACTTGTCAAGGTAGAGCCATAACATGAATATAGCATTCTAGGTGGATCCACTAGCTAGTTTACCTATGTGAGAACATAGTTAATGAACTAGGATATTAGTATTGGAAACCCTCTCTATGTACATTTGCAATGTAGTCTCCATCTAAATGAGAATCATTATGAACCTACCTTCCATCATTAGGAAGGGAAACCTCTCATATCTAGTTCGCTCGGTGCTAAGCTAAAGTCCCTTTTAAAATTTCTTTAAGCCATCCTTAAACATGAGTTTACAATATACGCCTTAGGGACTAACCCCTTGTATTATCATGATCATAGCTCTTTAGGTATAGAATGAGAACTTCATTATAACACAACGCATCATTTAGTGAGATCATCTCATCATAGTCATATCATAATAAGGCACACAAGAGAATCACATTCAACCTTGCATGATCGTACCCTTATGAAGATCTCACATTCAAATATTCATAACATGCCATCATATTCATCATATCATCATCTTCCTATTCTATTCACATAATCATACTTCAATTGAACATCATCATCAGGAACAAACCATCATAATTGAAGTAGAGAACTCATGATAATAAAAGTCTAACCAATGGATTCCAAGAATCTCCTTTAAGATCTTACCCTTAATTTCACCATAATCATCCAATAATTCAATCACCATCATCGTATATTAGTAATTAAGCAATAACATATACAATTCCAACATCCCTAATCATCTATTAACCACATTTATAGTTAGGGTTAGGGAAAAGGGACAATCATGGATCCTTTTAGAGGAACTAGGCCAAAGCCTAAGGAATTACAATAATTAACCATAATTTTGAAGAAAATAGAAATCAAATATTTGAAAAACCTATTGGGGAAGGAAGTCCCAAGATTGAATAACTTCCATAGCTTAACAATCCTTGAAGAATGATGGAATAACACATGAATCTTGAAGCCCTAATGAAGCTTGAAACTTGGTCTTCAATGGGGTCTTTGGGTAGTGAGAGAAAGTAGAGAAAACTGAGAGTGATTTGGGTTTGGTAATTATAAGGTGTTAGGTTAGTTTAATAAGATCTAACTCTTTTTTAGTCCCCAACTAACTTATTTAGCCACCCCTTAATAATTAATTAATTAACTAACTAATTGACTAATTTCCCTAAGCTTAACCGACTTAAGACAGTGCACCAGGGTCCCATCGACGACTCCCCGTCAACGCTCTATCAACCAAACCACGGACTGTACTTATCGTCCATGGTTTTTGTCACAGACTTGGTTTTTGAGACTTTCTAGGATTTGGAAAAGTTAAAACCAGCGACACCAAACGAAGGAGCGTGGTTGAAATGATGGCTCGTCGTTCTCCTCATGGTTGCACACTACCAAATGGACAGTTTTGGGGCCAAATGTTAGGTCCTCCTCAAGGACCCTTAGGGTGGTACTTTGGGAATTGTACCCAGATAATTTGACCCTAAACACACTCTAACATATATTCTACACCTTTTAACGAAATTTGAATTCAATCCGACTCTATAAACCCATTGAAACACACCAAGGCACACTAGCTCATCTTTCATAAATCTCCGAACGTCATGGTCGTTTCTTGACGTTTTTACTCTAACACTTTCTAATTGAGTTTATTACCTTTTTTAGGCTTAGAAATACTCTTTTAAGACTTAGTTCATCAAGTGGGGTTATAGACTAAGTCATGGAGCTTCCGGAGTGTTACATAAGCTGACCTAATTCTGTTATTTATTGTAGAATTGATATCGAATTACTATTGATTGGTATGGTGTACTCATGGAGGCCGTGTTTAATTGTTATTAAAATTAGGAACATGGCATCATTGACATTATTTTGTGAATTATGGTATTATCACGTTATGGTATATGTAAATGTATAAAGTGAAAGTGTGCATGTGATGTGTATGTGATCTTGTAGGGTGATATAATGATAGGTTTGAAAGTACTTCCTCTCTAGTTTTTTATATATGAACATAATGGACTAAGGAGTGTCTTTATAGAATGATGTTGTAACGTTTGTTTGTATACATAATTGTCCCTACTTGGTACTTGAATTGTATTGAATGAGTGTATAAATGAAAGTCTAGGATCGGTAGACCTATAGTAAGGTTAATATTGACATGAACTGGATAGACCTTGCATGGTACCCGTTTTATGAATGAGGTATCCTAATGAACCTTGATCTTTGGCCCCTTGTGGACCCCTTCTTGTTTTTGGTATTTTGAGTTGGTAAGGCTTAGAGATGTTACCTTCTCAAATACTCTTACGTGAATGAACTTACTCTATGAGAAACAAGGCAAAGCACCGAGTGGATATGTTTGTGGTAGTAGCTCTACTTGAAGTATAAGACTAGAGTACAAAGAAGCCCTTGATATTACCTAAACCATGTGCCTACATGGGATTTGTCCTTAGTTCTACATTTGGGAAGTAGAACACCTTCCACAGTGTGGGGTCTTATGAAACCGGATTCCATATCTAGCTAGTGTGGTAAATGTTTGTTAATGCATATTCTTATCATATGGGATGTGCACTCTAGTTATTGGATAGGTTCTACAAATTTTATGTAGTGGATGGGACACTATCTATACGCACGAGTAGGCTTTGATGATACAAAAGTGAGTTCCCTAGGTCATCCAAGAACATTATGTCAAGTCCCCTAATTCTTTAGTTGTATCCTAAATGGATTAAATTAATAATGTTCAATTAGTAAAAGTATGTTGAATAGAAAGGTTCTTATCTAGGTAAGCTTTGAGGATCACTTAGGTGTGCTTGAAGAGGGTGTATGGGCGGTCTCTTCATGTCTTACTTAGGTGAGTCTTAGCGTAACCTTACGTAAATAATCTAATGTGATGAAAAGTCTTACTTTATGAATATGGAATTAAGTCATATAGGATGATTCTAGTTGTATATGTCATATATGTGATTGTTGACTTGTGTTATGTATCTTAAACTCTTATAATGAAGGTTTTTATCAAAATGTCATGAAAGCATGTTTCTATACTAAATGTCCCTTTTTTGCATGGTTTTTGCATGAATCCATACTAAATGCTTAATGTTCTAACCCTTTCTTTTCCATTTTTGACTAAAGTGTAGGGATTGGAGGTTCTGGTATGCCATGGATGATAGATAGGTTTCTAAGGGTTGAAGATGTAGTTTTGGTGAGTCCTTCTAGATTTGAGGACGAGACCCACATGTTTTTTTTATGGTCTTTTAGTCTTTATTTCAAGTCTTGTATGGGCTAATCCCTAGTGTTGTACTCTAAAGTTATTAGATGGTTTAATGAGACATATTGTAAAGTTAAGATGTTTTTAAAAGTATTCCACTTCCATATATTAATGAAAATATTCTTCGTGGGTGATAAAATTTTAAATTTTTACTTATATTTTAGTATCATATGCAATGAATGATCCATGTGGTTTGTATGAGACATATGAGAGGGTGATTACGCCCTGTTACTTCTAGGGGGTACTTCCCTGTCGTGACAAACATGGTATCAGAGGCTATTGGGTGCTAAGAATAGGAGGCTATTGGGTTGTCTTAGGTTGTCTCAAAAACCACATCTAGTATAGTCTTGTTCATTATGTGAAGCGCGCAACATTATGAATAGGAGGCTATTGGGTGCTAAGAAGGTTTCACTGCTTCATACTTCTAATCGTGCCTAAGAGTATTTTTCTGTGATGACTTTCCGTTGTTCCTTTTGTGATGGTCCTTAGAGTGTGGCCTTTGAGAAGTTTGGTTGTATAGGTAGAGGGAGAGGAAAAGGGTTATGTGTGACTTGATAGATGGGATATGGAAGGTTGTGATGATGACCTTAGGTCTGATGAATTGCCTTGTAATGGTGAGTATTGTGGTAGAACCCGACTTGGATAAGTGGTGCTTATAAGGTAGGATGACGGAGATGATGAAAGGTGATGTTAGAAATGTATAGGTGTGATGAATAAAGAGGTTTGATGTTGTTGTTCTCCGACCTTAGAATTGGACGTGATGTTTGAAAGATCTAGTGTGAGATTCTCCTAGTAGGGGGTGTTGTTACTATATGATGAGGATTTTGAGAGTCTTTGGTGTTCATGATAAAGGCTTGGTTGATCTTGTTGCTTCAAGAGGCTTAGTGAATTGAAGATTTGGGTGAGAATGGTGTTGGTTAGGTTGATGGTTTCTTGATTGAGACTCTTATAGTATGTGTATGTTGACCTTAGATGGGTTTCTCCCAATTGGTGGAGTATGGTGAATAGTAAGGGTGTTGGTAGTGAGATAGCCTTATCTTTTCCTTATGTCCC
This sequence comes from Solanum sitiens, assembly GCA_016801875.1. Taxonomy (NCBI): domain Eukaryota; kingdom Viridiplantae; phylum Streptophyta; class Magnoliopsida; order Solanales; family Solanaceae; genus Solanum; species Solanum sitiens. The sequence continues at coordinate 109,532 of JABWTJ010000784.1, read as the reverse complement.
TATTCAATCCTAAAACTAACAGTTCCTTTTAGCTTTGTTCATGTTGGAGTCTTTTGTGAAAAATGAGTTTTCAAATATTCTCCTTAAGTTATGCATGTGTTTGTTAGATTCTTGTAGAAAGAGAAAATGAGTTCTCATGCATTGTAGTCCCTCGTGTTCATGTGCATTTACTGCAGATAGTCTATTTGCTTCATGAGGTGAAATTGTGAACAAGCCTAAATAGTACATGAGTTGACTTGTTGAGCATGCTTAATGTATTATTGAGAAATTGCATGTTGAGCCTTTATGGTGAGAATCACCTTAAATGTGCCTTATCGAAATTGTTGCATGATTGTTCTTTGATGAGAAATTGCATGGTGTGCTAAATGATATTTAAATGAGCATGATGTTACTTGGAGAAGGAAGTTCCTCCAATATCATGAGAAAAGGGTAAAGAATGATGCATAAGTATTTGGTAGGTGTAGCTCTACTTGCTTGAAATTCATGTAGTTGTTTGAGCATTTTATGTGGAGTGATGTTCCTCCTAACTATGTGTATGGTTTATGATAGTGTATGCAAGAATATGGTCTGTTTGCTTTGGTTGTTTTCTCTTTTAGTGCCTTGTCATTCGAGGATGAATGTTCCTGAGGGGGGAGACTGTAACAACCCTCAAAAAGAACTAGGATGAACTAGAGCTTTATTTGTGTTTTAAGGGGTTTTAACTTGTTGATAAATGTGTTAATGATTTTATATGTCAGTTCAGTTGAGTTTGAGGTCATACGTCAAGGAACGGCCAAGACGTTCGGAGACTAGTCATCTATGTGCTAATGTGTGTCTATGTGTTTTGATGGAAGTTATGTGTGTTGTTTGAGGTCAAGGTCAGTGGTCCTAGAACCTAGATGGACATGTTTTGGGGTTTAAAGTCTGGGTACGACTCCCCCAAGGACCCACGAAGGTCCCTTGAGGAGGACTCTTTCACCTAGGCAAGAAGTTAAGTGGCAGCATCAATTGACGGCTAGTCAATCAATTGACGTTTCATCGATGGTGGGTGTCAAACAGGCCTGCAAATCCTGAAAATTGATGAGCTACAGACCAAAATGACGTACTCCATTGATGGGTCGTCAATCCATTGACGGTCCGTCGTTTGTGGGCGTCAAATGGGTCTGCAATTTGCTACATAGTTCGGCCAACTTAGGGGTGAGTTGATAAATTCACCCCAAATCTTTTAAGTGTATTGACGGTTTTTTATGTGTATTTAGTTATTTTATTTATATTATATTTATTAAACCCTCTTTTAGACTCTAACACCTAAATCAAAAACCTTCCCTCCCAAAGTTCACGCCAAACCCCCCCCCCCCCATGGAAGCATGGAGTCAAGATGAAGCTAGGGTTGTGTTTTCCAATGGCTTTCTTATTCAATTTTCTTGGGATTTCTTCTAATAAGGTATGGGAGTTCTTTATCTAAGGCTTGCTATCACCTTAGAGCCAATTTCAAAGTGATTTCAAAGATTTTAAGGTTTATGAAAAAGTCCAATTTTCACTCTAACCTAAGGGTTCTTGCATGAAACGTTTTCAAATCATTAGATATGATATTATTGATGTTAAATTGATGTTTTCCAATGAAACTCTCCATGAACCCTTGATCTTCTTAAATCCCTAAATTTGTCTTATTAAGTGGGTTTATTGTTAATTGTTCTATTATATTGTAAATTTTAGGAGATGTTAAGGAATGGTGATCCTTGCTATTGGAAGAGGGTAATTTTACTTAATTCCCTTATTTAATGTAGAATTGAATATCAAATTTCTATTGATTGGTATATACGGTCAACTTATGGTGGCGGTGTTTAATTGTTATAAATGTTATGAACATGGCCTCATCGACATTATTATGTGAATTGTGGTGTTCTAAAGTTATGGTATATGTAAATGTATAAAGTGAAGGTTCTCATGTGATGTCTATGTGATCTTATATGGGTTATATAATGATAGGATTGAAAGTACATCCTCTATAGTTGTTGATATATTATGATGAAGGACTAACGAGAATTTTTATAGAATGATTTGGTAACTTGTGTTGGTAAACTTAGTTGTCCCTACTTGGTACTTGAATTTTATTGAATGAGTGTATGTCACGGCCCGGATTCTAGAATCCGAATTGCAACCGGCATCGTTGACCTCTCAGAGGTCGCAGACAAGCCTCTTCTTGCATTCATCACATTCATATAGTTAATTTTAGCAGAAAATTTGAAACTTTTTGTTTATAGTTGAACTATACATAGACTTCACATAAACGCATATCTTTAAGGAAGTTCATTGCTCATACATCAACCATCTAATTATAAGATCATGCAACTTGAAAGAAATGGAATGTCATGTCATAAGTAATACTTGCCAAAACGGCATCATTACAAGCGTCTGAATAAAATAGGAAAGAAACACTAGTGGAACCTACCCCACTAGTTCAAACCTACTACTAAGCAAGAAATATAAAGGCAGGCATCCTCGAATGCATGAGGACCTACCATGTCCGGATGAAATCTCTGAGTCCGAACAACTACAATGATACCCTCAACGTCCACCTGAGCCTGTACCTAAAATAGTAATATTGTATGGAATTAGTACACACTTGTACTAAGTATGGGTACATGCAACAACACATAACGGTAATGCATGAACAAGGATAGCTCTTCCTAATCAACATGCTTTCTTAGAAGGTCAAATCTCTTGACTTTGACTATTTCGTAATAGGAAGGTCATGCCATGAATCTGTCACACATCATACACACATAGGTTCACATAATATACATTTCATGTTTCATATAATATACATTTCATTTCCATTAGAACTTGGAATCATGGACGCAGCATTAAGACATCTCAAGTGAGGGCCCAACATATGGGATCTCAATCCGAGTGCCTCCTTTAGAAAACACAGAGCCTGCTTTACTCATTCATTTGTACTTCACATTATTCATTTCATTCATTCATAGGCTGATGTGAACACCATCTATACCTAGGATGAAGTTTAAGACTCTCATCGGGATCATGAAGTGCAATGACAAAGAATGACCTAATGTCAATATTTGAGTCCGGTCTCACCTCCTGATTGTCTTGCACAACCACCTTCGGTATCGTTCATTTCATTATCTTTCACTTTGAGGAACTTCAACCTTAACCTACATAGATCATGTGAGCATCATGAATCCGGTGTCTCCCCCACACCGAAAAGAGGTGGAGTCACTGGCCAAAGTGAAACCAAAACATGCTAGCTTTATGGGTTCGAACCAAGCTAGTTCCCTATGTTGGCTACATAGTACAAAGACTAGGAGATTTAAGGAGACCCATACCCACCTTGGTGGACAGTTTCATCTCATGAGATTTATGTGAACCTCCGCCCTCTCGAAGGAAGGCATCACCACTCATAGCTAGCCTATCGATGCTTATTTTAAAGTTCCTAATTACATTAAACTCATACATCATCGAAGCTTGCTTCTTTGCATGAGGTATTCATAGCTCATTAGATGATTTCTCATCTCTTCTTTACGTATGAAGTGTGAATTGTCCTTACACTTACATATAGAATGTGATTGAGACTTGTCTCTTAATGTTAGGTGAGTACTTTTGGTGACCTTTACTTAGGCTTGGCTTAGACTTGTCTCACCATTCATCTTAGCCTCTTATCATGTTGTCACTATTTTCATTAGCATCATAGTATAATATAATTACTCACCTCATTACGTGAATGTTAATTTAATAATCTTACCATTAACTCATGTTCTTACCCAATTCGGGTTACTCATAATTGACTAAGTGTTTCATGACAATCTAAGTATATGTTGTGTAAGACTTATGCATTTTACACATGCATCCAAGGTACCCAAGTTCAATCCCTAGTGGCTGCATTTTATTTCATTTTAATATGTCTCACAATTTCAGTCAAGGGACCCATGTTCGAATCCCTTAGGCAACACTTTATTATTAATTATTTAAAGTGCTAGATGACTTCACTCATTCGGCCAAGAGGATCTGGGATCGAATCCCAGTGGCCTCAATTATTATTATTTTATTTTGGTGTGAGATTTATGTATCTCACACCCTTGTCCAAGGAGACGAGTTCGAATCCCCCTCCCTCACTATTTCCTTTTCTTTTAATTTAAGGCTTCTTTCAACCTGCGAAGTTCGAATCCCCTCTCTCACCCTATTTTCTTTTCTTTTATTTTAAGGCTTAATCTCTTAGTATTTGAACCTTAAGATTTCGAGATTCACTCTAAATGGCAGCATATATTTTTCTTCATTTTTACTAGTGAATAGCCGAAACTATATTCCATTAACATATGCCTTTAATTCACTTTCTTTGCATTTAGCTTAGGCGGTTTAGCTTAGAGTTTTACATAAACTTTTAACCAATTAGTTAAGGAATTTACTTTTATTTTCTTGTTCATGAACATCACGATTTCATCATCATATGTTAATGACACAACAAATTCATAAAACCTAATTCACCATGTTCTTGAAAACAATCTATAATATGCTTCTCATGATATTTAGCATTATTGTGTACATAAAACATACATACAATCGGACACACATAAAATGATCATACGCTGTCCGGAAACATCACATTACACACAATTACAAACGTTCCTACGATTGTCTATTAGCAAACATACCAACACATGCATCAGTCTATTAGCAAACATACCAACGCATGCATCACTTTTCAGAGGATCTAATGACATGGGCATGCAACGAGGGAAACCTTAGTTATCGATTGGAATACATACTGAACCTTAGGGGACTCTTGGCAAAGGGAACAAGAGAGAAGAAAACCCATACCTTTTCAGCCTTTACAACCAGCCACAACCACACGCCTCCACCCACACACAAACCTTTCTTCCGAACTTTTATTCTTGTTCCCAAGTGAAGTTCTTTACTTATAACACTTAGGCGTACAAATTTTTCCTTTTGTTTTTTATGGATGCAGCCAAGAATACGTTTAGAACAGTGAGTATACGTTTGTTTTCTGTTTTTGAATTGTAAAATAAAGCTGAAAAACGTTATTAGAAAAGATAATGAATTAAGAGTGGGCATGAAGCACACTCCTAGTGGGAGTCATGTGCCCCTTTTGTGGGAATTGTTGTTGACTTATTCAACACAATTAAAATGGTAAAATCAGATTATAAAATATATATTAAGTTATTATAATGCCCCTCCTTATTTTAATTAAGTTTTAATTAATTAATTTGTGCCTCCTTATGCCTCCAACTCGGCTCGAACCTGAGTGTGGAGGTAAGGTCAATCTCGGGTTTGACAACAGAGATTTGACTTATTTTGACTAATTAATATCTTTATTTAATTAATTAAATATCAGTCTAAGGTAATTACTATACTACCCCTAGCCCCAAAATTACCTTTATACCCCTAGAACCCTTAAAACCTAGGACTAACCCTCTAAGCCCGGTTAAGACTCATCCGGCTGAATGCTAGTATTCGGGTACACTACATGGCTGGAACAAACTCTGCCTAGCTCAACTAACTCACCAAGTTGGTTGTGTTGGCTGGTGCATAGGTTCAGAGGTATGGTTCCACGCGCATCAATCTATGTGAACCAGGTCTAACCTAGGAATTCTATGTACGTTTAGGCCTTACTTAGCATAGTCATTTTCGGGTTGTCACATTATCCCCCCCTTAGGAACATTCGTCCCCGAATGACACTACTCTTTACTAGCAACAAGCAAGTCATCCATAGAATATACGCATACTTAAGCAATTCAATACTTTTCATTGGTGAATATCTGATTCACCTTATAGCATGGTGGTGCACATCTTTGAAACCTACTAGCAGCTTCACATTAATAGTCTGAGGAAACTCTTTCCTAACTAGTATCATCAAAGCATACAACACAAGTAAACATATAAGTCACACAAATCAGCAACCAACATCATGACTCAAACATATTAACCTCATACTAGTGCATAAACACCATACACAGTCAAATACATGAAAGACTAATTAAGGCTACGCACCCGAGACTTCACCAGAAGTGCCTTCCCCCTACACCCCTAGAATTGAGTGCAAAAAATCATTGCCTCCTTGGATCCTCTTCACTTGGACAATTAGGATGAACTTTCTCATTCCCTTTTTCTTGAATTCTCCTATTTAGACAATCCTTCATCATGTGACCCGGTTTGCCACAACTGTAACAAGCGTTAGAGCCCATTATACACTCTCGTCCATGCAGTTTGCCACACTTCCTACACGGTGGCCTCTCCTGAGGTGTATCTACTTCATTGTTCCTCTTAACTCTTGGCTCGGAATCCCTATCATAGCGACCCTTGGATGAAGTTGACTCCCCTTGGTGGGAGAGTCCCTTCTTAAACCTGGGCTTATCCCTGATTTCAGTACTACTCTTCCTTGAAAAATTCTCCTCAGCTTGCCTTGACCTGTTCCCTGCCCTAGTGTGTCTCCTCTTCCTGCTTTCCTCCACTTGCTAGGCATGCACCATCAACCTTCCCAAATCCATGTTATCATGCAACATGGTTGCCCGACAATCTTCCACTAGATCCTCCGACACGCCAGTCACAAACCTGCTCATTTAATGCCTGCTATTTGCCACCATAGAAGAAGTATACTTTGAGAGTTTAACGAATTTCAAGGAATACTCCTTGACTGACATACCTCCCTGTCTTAGGTTGATGAACTCTTCAACCTTGGCTTTTCGTTGCTCTCTGGGGAAGAATCTCTCCAGAAATACAGTCTTGAGAGCATCCCAAGTGATGGGAACATCTCCACGTGCTCGGATATCAGCCAACATCCGATACCAAATCTATGCCACATCCTTGAGTTGATATGCAGTCAACTCAGCCTTTGCCTCCTCATCTACTCCCATGGCACAAAGGATCTTGTGGACCTCATCCACGAACTCCTGCGGATCCTCATGGGTCTTGGATCTGTAGTAACCTGAGGGGTTCATTCTGGTGAAGTCCCTCAGCCTGATAGCCATGGTGCTAGCATGAGGATTCTCTCTGGGATCACCCTCTCTAGAGGCTTGAGCCGTGATGGCTTGAGCCTGAGTAGTGATGGCCTATGCCATCTGTAGTAAGGAATTCCTCACTTCTCCATCTGTCAACCCAGCTGGATTGACAGGCACCTGATCAGCAACAACTGGGGCTTGAGGAGGAACTTGATTTTCTCCAGCAGCTGCCTCACCTACCCTCCTGCCTGCATTTCTCCTCGTATTCATTATCTATACGTAGATACAAGAAGAGAGTTAGATTCTTAATGACACAATCATGTCACAATTCCACATAGCACGATAGAGAGTAGAAGAAGGGGAAATTTCCTAAACATTATGCAGTCTCTAATTCATGATAGTGGTGCACTTCACTACCATAACTTCGAAACTACTTAACGTGGTTGATATGAGCCTGATGTCTTGGATATTTAACCTAATGCTCTCATACCAAGTTTGTCACGACGCGGATTTTGGAATCCAATTGCAACCGACGTCGTTGACCTCTCAGAGGTCGCAGACAAGCCTCTTCTTGCATTCATCACATTCATACAGTTAATTTTAATTGAAAATTTGAAACTTTTTTTTTTATAGTTGAAGTATACATAGACTTCATATAAACGCATATCTTTAAGGAAGTTCATTTCTCATACATCAACCATCTAATTATAAGATCATGCAACTTCAAAGAAATGGAATCTCATGTCATAAGTAATACTTGCCAAAACGGCATCATTACAAGCGTCTGAATAAAATAGGAAAGAAACACTAGTGGAACCTACCCCACTAGTTCAAACCTACTACTAAGCAAGAAATATAAAGGCAGGCATCCTCGAATGCATGAGGACCTACTAAGTCCGGATGAAATCTCTGAGTCCAAACAGCTGCAATAATACCCTAAACTTCCACCTGAGCCTGCACCTAAAATAGTAATATTATATGAAATTAGTACACACTTGTACTAAGTATGGGTACATGCAACAACACATAATGGTAATGCATGAACAAGGATGGATCTTCCTAATAAACATGCTTTCTTAGAAGGTCAAGTCTTTGACTTTGACTATTTCATAATAGGAAGGTCATGCCATGAATATGTCACACATCATACACACATAGGTTCACATAATATACATTTCATTTCCATGAGACCTTGGAATCATGGACGTAGCATTAAGACAACTCAGGTGAGGGCCCAACATATGGGATCTCAATCCGAGGGTCTCCTTTAGAAAACACAGAGGCTGCTTCATTCGTTCATTTCTACTTCACATTATTCATTTCATTCATTCATAGGATGATGTGAACACCAGCTATACCTAGGATGAAGTTTAAGACTCTCATCGGGATTGTCATACCCCAACCCTAGTTAAGGCAGACAAGTACCTTATGAACACATGCTTTACAAGTAATCTATGATGAGAAAGTAAACTACTATGCAGATTACTGATGAGAAGCTTAAAATACAACACATTTTGACTAGCTAAACCTCTATATGTGACAAGTGAAACTATGTGATAGCTTTACAATGTCTACAAAGCCTCTACTGGAATCCATGATGGTACCACTATGAAAATACACATAGTAAAGACTCGGCAAAACTCCGAATCAACCTGGAGCTCACCAACATCCGCTGAGTATAATGTGCTTCTATTGGGAAGATCTACTAGTTGAGTACTTGCACCTGCAGCATGAAATGCAGCGTCCCCAATAAGGGATGTCAGTACAAAAGAATGTACTGAATATGTAAGGCATAATACAACCATATTTAATATGAGAGCTCAAGTGAAACCAAATACCAATAGATAAGGATTAGAGACCACCTTTGCTTTATGCTTGTGAAATCGTGCATGTTACTGTAACGGCCTGTATTTTTGTATGTGGTAGTTCTATTCATGTTATACTTGACTTATACTTATAGTGTAGGTGAGGGATCATGTTTCTTACATGATTAGTGTTGGTTTAAACTAGCTTGGAAGGTGATGTAATGCCTTGCACGTTTTAGCATATGTATTGCAAGTTAACTCCGATGGAAAGTATTTAAGTAATTATAGTAAGGTGGTAATTGAGCTAGTAGCTGCATCACCTACTTGATCTATATTATAGTTAAAGGGCCCAAGTTTGATTGACCAGATTTAGGCTTATATTTAGGGGCTCATTTGAAGCCCAAACCTATTAAAGAAAATGTGAATGAAAGAAGGCCCAACAGCCAAATCTGCCAATTGGCCATTATGGATAAAGCCCAAGTGAAACTAAGTAAGTACATGACCTCCTAAGATTTGTTTTACCATGTTATTGGGCCAAGTGTGTACCACCTACTTGCACTAATCTGTCCCCAAGCTGATTAAAAGAACAAAAGAAAAATGGACAGCCAAGGTCCAATAATATTAAGTCCAAAAGGGCCCAAGTTAAAAAAACAAGCAGGTGGGGCACCTACTTGACATTATATGGCCCAAAATTGGTCAAGAGTGTTGGCCATAACACCTCCTTTTTCAAAGGATAAGGATCAAGTCTTATTCTCCATTTTGAACTTGCAAAAAAATTTCAGATTTCCTAAGTTCTGTCACGCCTCAAAACCCATTAAGACGGACAGGCACCCGATGCCCTAAAGGCCCGAGAGAACCAACTTACAACCTGTTCTTACCGAGCATATACTATAACAATTGAGACAATTTAACTTTGGATGCAGCGATACAAACCAACGTAAGTAGATCCAAAAGTTATATACAAGACTTGGCCGTTTAGGCCACAACTCCTTAAGACACAACTGAACCATGTACATACGTCTACAAAGCCTCTAAAAGATAGAAGACTAGAGTAGGTCGGGACAGACCCTGCCTTACCCTTAACTACGATACAATACCAAACGAATTTACCAAGGACTTAATAAAGCTCCGAATCAACTTGGAGCTCACCAAAAGTAGCAGAATTTCGAGTGCTTCTACTGAGGAGGTCTACTAGCTGGAGTACCTGAGCCTGCAGCATGAAATGCAGCGTCCCCAATACGGGACGTCAGTACAAAAAATGTACTGAATATGTAAGGCAAAAAGTATATGTAATACAAGGCACAAATGAAATCAAGTAGAAACATATGAGTGCTAGACTTAGGAGAGAAGACCCACCTTTGCTTACTCTTGTGCGAATCACGTAAGCTAGTTCTTTTCTTTACCTTCTTTGTATGTTATAATCTTTGTTGGGCAATGAGATTACAAGTGACCAGCGATCAGTGGTAGCAAGAGAGGCCCATGATAGGCGTATTTAACCCCTGGGATGCGGTCCTCATAATTAACAACTTGGGATCGGCCATGCTAGGCTTTCGCCCCTGAGCATGCCACCCTTCTATATCAATAGGGATCTGCCCCATGCTAGGCTTCGCCCTGCGCTGCCACCCTTAATTAAAATTAGATTCTTCACTAGATTCTTTAATCTTTGAGGGATTATTCGTAATCAGTTCATAACTCTTTTGCAGATTGTTCTTCTATTTTATTTGGATAATCGTAACACTTTGCGATGTTGATTGGTGGTCCTAATCATTTTGGCTACATATGAAATTACCAAAACCGAGTAGTGGAATACATGAAAACAATACTTTCGGCAGTAAGTAACCATACATAAGGACTATTGAAACATCCACACCTTACTTTAAGACCTTAATGGCACAATTGACTTCAATGGTTAGGAGGAAGGATCATTAAACTTTCTTTGCAAAACATTTTCTTATAACAGCACAAGGGGAAATTACACACGTATAGAGTCGTGAAACATATAATGACGTAGTTTATGTATTAGAATGGGGAAAGAAATATTGTTAGCTATTTGGAGATGGTACGCTGCCACTATGCTTCCTTTTCTAGAAATAGAACTTATGGGAAACACTTCATTGATATTAATTGCAGGTGCCAGATTTCATGCCAAAGGGATACATAATCGAATAGCCTTACATACCTTATTTTTCTGACCAATACCACTATCACGATTCAGCCTTCCTTATTTGGTGCTAATCTACAACATAAATCATGATTAAGCTAACATCAGCAGCTAATCACAATAAGGTCCTCCAAAACAGTAGCTAAAATATTTGATGGAAATCAGGCCCATACAACCCTTACATAAATGGTGAACCACCACACCCTTCCTCTACACATTAATACAACTTCAAACATCATTACCAGAGATACCCAAACAGCCCTCAACAACAATATTCATAAGGCAGCCACTAACAATCTCAAATCTTTAAGCATAATAGGAGAATATTGACTCAAAGATTTATCATCATCCATGAATTCTTGATAAATATATACATAATTCTCCAATCCAAACATGATCAAAGAGAGGAAAACAAATGGGTTGAAGTCTTACCTTAATTCTGGAAATTTATCCTCTAAACTTGTACATCAAGAATTCAAACTCTCCTTCAAACTTCTTACTTGAAAATGAGACAGCACTCAAGAATCCCTAAGGTGTTTTAGGGCTGCTTATTGAAGCCAAGAGAGACCAAGAAAGAAACTTAAGAAAATCTGAAATTTTGCAAGTTCAAAATGGAGAATAAGACTTGATCCTTATCCTTTGAAAAAGGAGGTGTTATGGCCGACACTCTTGACCAATTTTGGTCCATATAATGTCAAGTAGGTGCCCCACCTGCTTGTCCTTTTAACTTGGGCCCTTTTGGACTTAATATTATTGGACCTTGGCTGTCCATTTTTCCTTTGTTCTTTTAATCAGCTTGGGACAGATTAGTGCAAGTAGGTGGTACACACTTGGCCCAATAACATGGTAAAACAAATCTTAGGAGGTCATGTACTTACTTAGTTTCACTTGGGCTTTATCCATAATGGCCAATTGGCAGATTTGGCTGTTGGGCCTTCTTTCATTCACATTTTCTTTAATAGGTTTGGGCTTCAAATGAGCCCCTAAATATAAGCCTAAATCTGGTCAATCAAACTTGGGCCCTTTAACTATAATATAGATCAAGTAGGTGATGCAGCTGCTAGCTCAATTACCACCTTACTATAATTACTTAAATACTTTCCATCGGAGTTAACTTGCAATACATATGCTAAAACGTGCAAGGCATTACATCACCTTCCAAGCTAGTTTAAACCAACACTAATCATGTAAGAAACATGATCCCTCACCTACACTATAAGTATANACTTGAAAATGAGACAGCACTCAAGAATCCCTAAGGTGTTTTAGGGCTGCTTATTGAAGCCAAGAGAGACCAAGAAAGAAACTTAAGAAAATCTGAAATTTTGCAAGTTCAAAATGGAGAATAAGACTTGATCCTTATCCTTTGAAAAAGGAGGTGTTATGGCCGACACTCTTGACCAATTTTGGTCCATATAATGTCAAGTAGGTGCCCCACCTGCTTGTCCTTTTAACTTGGGCCCTTTTGGACTTAATATTATTGGACCTTGGCTGTCCATTTTTCCTTTGTTCTTTTAATCAGCTTGGGACAGATTAGTGCAAGTAGGTGGTACACACTTGGCCCAATAACATGGTAAAACAAATCTTAGGAGGTCATGTACTTACTTAGTTTCACTTGGGCTTTATCCATAATGGCCAATTGGCAGATTTGGCTGTTGGGCCTTCTTTCATTCACATTTTCTTTAATAGGTTTGGGCTTCAAATGAGCCCCTAAATATAAGCCTAAATCTGGTCAATCAAACTTGGGCCCTTTAACTATAATATAGATCAAGTAGGTGATGCAACTGCTAGCTCAATTACCACCTTACTATAATTACTTAAATACTTTCCATCGGAGTTAACTTGCAATACATATGCTAAAACGTGCAAGGCATTACATCACCTTCCAAGCTAGTTTAAACCAACACTAATCATGTAAGAAACATGATCCCTCACCTACACTATAAGTATATGTCAAGTATAACATGAATAGAACTACCACATACAAAAATACAGGCCGTTACATCCTTCCCCCCTTGGAACATTCGTCCTCGAATGTTAGCATGGTTGTGCGGCCTAAACAAGTTCAAGCCTAAGCTAGTACTACTATTAATCACATTGAACATATAGACTTATACTTACTTGTCAATGCCTCCACTAACATTTTGATCATTCCCACCAGTGTGGAAGAGGTGAGGATACTTCAATTTCATTGCTTCTTCTGCTTCCCATGTAACTTCTTCTACTTGTTGGTTTCTCCATAGAACTTTTACAGAAGCTACTTCTTTATTTCTTAACTTCCTAACTTGTCGATCCAGAATAGCAATGGGTACTTATTCATAAGTGAGATCTCCTGTAACCTGTACGTCTTTAGTAGAAGTAATACGAAATGGGTCACCTACGCATTTCCGTAGCATTGAGACATGGAACACCGGATGAACTGATGAAAGCTCTTGTGGTAGCTCTAACTCATAGGCTACTTGGCCAAATTTTCGGATAATCTTATATGGCCCTATATAGCGTGGACTCAGCTTTCCCTTTTTACCAAACCTCATTACACCTTTCATCGGAGACACCTTCAAGAACACCCAATCCCCTATAGAAAATTCTAGTCCTCTCCTTCTAATATCTGCATATGATTTATGTCGACTTTGAGCTGTTTCTAGCCGCTGCTGTATCACTTTGACTTTTTCCATAGCTTGATGAACAAGATCTGGCCCAAATAAGGCAGTTTCACCCGTTTCGAACCAGCCAATTGGTGATCTACACTTTCGACCATATAAAGCTTCATAAGGTGCCATTTTCATGCTCGAATGATAGCTATTGTTATAAGCAAATTCAATAAGTGGTAGGTGATCATCCCAGCTACCCTTGAAATCTAATATACAAGCTCGCAGCATATCCTCAAGTGTATGAATTGTACGTTCTGCCTGACCATCCGTTTGAGGATGAAAGGCTGTACTTAAATTCACTTGTGTTCCCAAACACTTTTGAAATGACTTCCAAAAATTTGCTGTAAATTGAGCTCCTCTATCCGATATTATAGAGATTGGCACTCCATTTAGTCGAACTATCTCTTTAATGTACAACCTCGCATACTCTTCAGCTGTATAAGTAGTCTTCACCGGCAAGAAGTGTGTTGCTTTGGTAAGTCTATCAACTATTACCCATATGGAGTCAAACTTCCGGAATGAGCGAGGCAAACCAGTAACAAAAATCCATGTGATCATTTGTCCCATTTCCAATTGGAAGTTTCTATAGCTGCAGTAACCTCCCGGGGCTTTTGGTGGGATGCTTTGCACGGTTGGAAAGTTTGGACACTGAGCCACGAATTCTGCAATGTTCTTCTTCATGTTCCCCCACCAATACATTTCTTTCAAGTCATGATACATTTTAGTTGACCCCGGATGAACAGAGTACCTTGAATTATGTGCTTCCATCATAATCCTCTTTCTTAGTTCATCTATATTAGGTACACATAATCTGTTTTGACATCAAAGTACTCCGTCTTGCTTAAGCTCAAACGCCTTTGTCATACCATGTAGTACATTCTCTTTAAGTTGTAAAAGAATTGGATCAGTGTACTGCTTCTCTTTCACTTCCACTATTAATGAGGATTCTGCCGTATTTTGCACAATTACCCCTTCGTCTTGAGATTCAAGAAGGCGAACGCCCAAGTTAGCTAGTTGGGAAAGATCCTTAGTCATTTCTTGTCTTTCCGTAGACTTCCCATAAGTGGTTACCATTATTTTACGGCTTAAAGCATCAGCTACTACATTAGCTTTACCGGGATGATATAAGATGTCAATGTCATAATCTTTTAATAGCTCCAGCCACCTTCGCTGCCTCAGATTTAAGTCTTTTTGCTTAAAAATATATTGCAAGCTTTTGTGATCAGTGTATATGTCAACATGAACTCCATACAAGTAGTGGCGCCATATCTTCAAAGCAAACACAACTGCTGCTAGCTCTAGATCATGGGTTGGATAATTTTTCTCATGTGGCCGCAGCTGCCTTGAGCCATAAGCTATAACTTTACCATGCTGCATCAATACACAACCTAAGCCCACTCCCGAAGCATCACAATACACTACATAGCCTTCTGTACCTTCTGGAAATACCAACACAGGTGTAGAAGTTAATTTACTCTTCAGCTCTTGGAAGCTTCTTTCACACTCATCGCTCCACAGAAACTTGGTTCCTTTGTGTGTTAGCTTTGTTAAGGGTGCAGCCATGGAAGAGAATCCTTCAACAAACCTTCTATAATAACCTGCCAATCCAAGAAAACTACGGATCTCCGTAGGCGTTGTAGGTCTTGGCCATCTTTTCACGGATTCTATTTTCTGGTTATCAACCCTTATTCCTTCCTCAGATACGATATGACCTAGGAATGCCACAGATTTCAACCAGAACTCACATTTAGAGAACTTTGCATACAATTTACGATCACGGAGAATATGTAAAACCTGCCGCAAGTGATTAGCATGATCCTCTTCCGATCTTGAATACACCAAAATGTCATCTATGAACACTATCACAAACACATCTAAGAATGGCTTGAACACCCTATTCATCAAATCCATAAAAGCTGCTGGTGCATTTGTTAGGCCGAATGACATGACTAAGAACTCAAAATGACCATACCGTGTTCGGAAAGCTGTCTTGGGTATATCTTTGTCCTTGACCCTCACTTGGTGATAACCTGACCTCAGGTCGATCTTTGAAAAACACCTGCACCTTGTAATTGATCAAACAGATCATCAATTCTAGGGAGGGGATATTTGTTCTTAATTGTTACCTTATTCAACTGCCGGTAGTCGATACACATTCTTAATGAGCCATCCTTTTTGCGTACAAATAAAACTGGTGCTCCCCATGGCGACACACTAGGCCTTATGAATCCTTTCTGTAATAAGTCTTTTAACTGCTCCTTCAACTCTCGTAATTCTGCCGGAGCCATTCTATACGGAGGAATTGAGATAGGTTGAGTATCTGAAAGCACATCAATACCGAACTCTAC
This sequence comes from Solanum sitiens, assembly GCA_016801875.1. Classification (NCBI taxonomy): domain Eukaryota; kingdom Viridiplantae; phylum Streptophyta; class Magnoliopsida; order Solanales; family Solanaceae; genus Solanum; species Solanum sitiens. Next base: position 93,614 of record JABWTJ010000784.1, on the reverse strand, counting down.
TTCTCGTTCTGGAGGCAAACCTGGAAGATCTTCAGGAAACACATCTGGAAATTCATTTACCACCGGAATGGATTGAAGGGTTGGTGGCTCTACATTTACATTTTTCACTCTAACCAGATGGCATATGTATCCTTTGGAAATCATCTTCTTTGCCTTAAGATAAGAAATAAATTTACCTCTTGGCATCCCAATATTACCTTTCCATTCGAGGTCTACCTCTTTTGGAAACTGGAAATGCACTATCTTAGTTCGGCAATCTACCGTGGCATTACAAGAAGCTAACCAATCCATACCCATTATAACATCAAAATCTACCATGTCTAGCTCAACAAGGTCAGCCAATGTATCGCGATCACAAACAGTTACAATGCAATTACGATAAACTCTCCTAGCTCTAATAGATTCACCAATCGGTGTAGACACTTCAAATGGCTTCGCTAATAATTCTGGTGTTGTTTTGAACTTTCCAGCAATCAATGGTGTAACATATGATAGTGTAGACCCCGTATCTATTAATGCATATACAATATGTGAAAAGATGGACAATGTACCTGTAACCACATCCGGCGACGCTTCTAAATTTTGTCGATCCCCTAGTGCATATGTGCGATTCTGACCTCCACTAGAACTAGCTACTCCCCTAGCTCCTCTACCCCGACCTGCAGGCATATGTAGTCCCCTACCTAAAGAAGGGGTTGATGAGGTCGACGCAACAACTGATCTAGTTGGTTGAACAACGCCACCCACTCCCCTATGAGGGCAGTTTCTCATCATATGCCCTGGTGTGCCACACCAAAAACAAACATCCGTCCCAAACCTGCATGCACCTAGATGATTCCTCCCACACTGTTTACAAGGATGTCGTGGAGGCCTTGATTGGCTCGTACTTCCTTGCTCTTGATGACTGCCTTGGCTTTCACTTCTTTGCCCAAACTGATTGCCTCTAAACCCTTGGAACCGTGGTGGAGCACTAGCTGTAGAGTAGAAAGATGATGGCCTAGGTGGTCTGTTAGAGAACTGAGGCCTAAACTCACCTTGGGATGGTGTAAACTGCCCCCATTGATCTGGCCCTCTTAGAATGCCCTGTTTCCAACTCTTGTGTTCTTCTTCTTTGCCTTTGATCCTCCAATTTTTGTGCAAAAGCCTGCATCCTTGCTATATCCATATCTTTATTTAATGAAGCAATTGTACAGTCTCTAACCAGATATGAATCTAACCTGTCCACAAAACGATGAACTCTATCCTCCATAGTAGCTACTACATTAGGAGCATACCTGGCCAAGGAATTAAATTTGAGACTATACTCCCTCACACTCATATTTCCTGGGTGGAGATTTAAGAACTGATCCGCACGGGCCTCTCGGATCTCCAATGGCAGATAATGATCAAGGAATGCCTTTTTGAACTCTTTCCACATAGCTGAAGGTGCATTTGTTCCCCTAGATTGCTTCCAAGCTTCATACCACAATATAGCCACACCCTTTAATTTGTATGCAGCTATCTCAATTGCTTCTTTACCACTTACATGCATAATATCCAAAGTGCGTTGGATTTGATCTATAAAGTCTTGGGGATCTTCATTAGGATCTGACCCGGTAAATGATGGAGGGTCCAAGTTAAGAAAATCACGTATCCGTGTTCCAGCTGATCTAACTACACCACTAGTACCTGCAACTGGACCTTCTTGCCTTTGGCCATGACCAGCAACTATACGAGTCAATAATTGGACTGCATTCCTCAAATCTTGCTCGGTAGCATTAATAGGGGGTTCCTGAGGTTCATCTTCCCTCCTTATTTCTTCAGGAGATGGAGGCGTCGAGGAAGTCTGCGATAGAGACTCATCTTGAGCCCCACATTGAACAGCTTGACTTGGTGGTGGTTGGCTGGTCCCTTCTTGGGCAGCCACTTCTACTCGTTTACCAGTACTTTTACTCCTTCTCGTAATCGGCATCTTTGCTATAATAAAACAATTGAGGAATTAGATATGATTCACCTACAACACAAGTTCTATCGCACGATCTAAGAAATGAAAGAAATGAGACAACTCCTATATGTCCCGTAGCCTCCTGTTTATAAATGTGGTGCACAACACATCCATAAGCAAGACTCTACACAGACACGGCTTTGTAGACTCCCTAGGATGACCTGCTCTGATACCTCTTTTGTCACGCCTCAAAACCCATTAAGACGGACAGGCACCCGATGCCCTAAAGGCCCGAGAGAACCAACCTGCAACCTGTTCTTACTGAGCATATACTATAACAATTGAGACAAGTTAACTTTGGATGCAGCGATACAAACCAACGTAAGTAGATCCAAAAGTTATATACAAGACTTGGCCGTTTAGGCCACAACTCCTTAAGACACAACTGAACCATGTACATACGTCTACAAAGCCTCTAAAAGATAGAAGACTAGAGTAGGTCGGGACAGACCCCGCCTTACCCTTAACTACGATACAATACCAAACGAATTTACCAAGGACTTAATAAAGCTCCGAATCAACTTGGAGCTCACCAAAAGTAGCAGACTTTCGAGTGCTTTTACTGAGGAGGTCTACTAGCTGGAGTACCTGAGCCTGCAGCATGAAATGCAGCGTCCCCAATACGGGACGTCAGTACGAAAAATGTACTGAATATGTAAGGCAAAAGTATATGTAATACAAGGCACAAATGAAATCAAGTAGCAACATATGAGTGCATAGATTAGGAGAGAAGACCACCTTTGCTTACTCTTGTGGAATCAAGTAAGCTAGATTCTTTTCTTTACCTTCTTTGTATGTTATAATCTTTGTTGGGCATGTGATACAAGTGACCAGCTGATCAGTGGTAGAAGAGGATGACCCATGCTAGGCGTATTAACCCCTGGGATGCGGTCCTCATAATTACACAACTTGGGATCGGCCCATGCTAGGCTTTCGCCCCTGAGCTGCCACCCTTCTATACCAATAGGGATCGGCCCATGCTAGGCTTTCGCCCCTGAGCTGCCACCCTTAATTATATAGATTTCTTCACTTAGATTCTTTAATCTTTGAGATTGTTGTTAATCAGTTCATAACACTTTTGGGATGTTGATTTGGTGATCATAATCATCTTGGAGATATGAAAATACGGAACAGTAGTGGAATACATGAAAATAATACTTTGAGGCAGTAACAATGACATAAGGAGCTATGAAACATCAACACCTTACTTTAAGACCTTAATGGCACAATTGACTTCAATTGGCTTAGGAGAAGGATTCATCAAACTTTCTTTTGCAAATACCATTTCTATAACAGCACAAGGGGAAATTACACAAGTATAGAGTAGTGAACATATAATGAAGTAGTTCCATGTGCTTAGAATGGGGAAAGAAATATTGTTAGCTATTTGGAGATAGTACGCTGCCAATATGCTTCCTTTTCTAGAAATAGAACTTATGGGAATCACTTCATTGATATTAATTGCAGATGGCAGATTTCATGCCAAAAGGATATAAAATCGAATAGCCTTACATACCTTATTTTTCTGACCAATACCACTATCACGATTCAGCCTTCCTTATTGGGTGCTAATCTACAACATAAGTCATGATTAAGCTAACATCAGCAGCTAATCACAATAAGGTCCTCCAAATCAGTAGCTAAAATATTTGATGGAAATCAGGCCCAAACAACCCTTACATAAATGGTGAACCACCACACCCTTCCTCTACACATTAATACAACTTCATACATCATCTCCCAAGCTACCCAAACAGCCCTCAACAACAATATTCATAAGGCAGCCACTATCAATCTCAAATCTTTCAGCATAATAGGAGAATATTGACTCAAAGATTTATCACAATCCATGAATTCTTGATAAACATATACAAAATTCTCCACTCCAAACATTATCAAAGAGAGGAAAACAAATGGGTTGAAGTCTTACCTTAATTCTGAAAATTTATCCTCTACACTTGTACTTCAAGAATTCAAACTCTTCTTCAAACTCTTACTTGAAAAATTAGACAGCACTCAAGAACTCTAAGGTGTCTTAGGGATGCTAATTGAAGCCAAGAGAGACCAAGAAAGAACTTAGGAAATCTGAAACTTTTGCAAGTTCAAAATGGAGAATAAGACTTGATCCTTATCCTTTGAAAAAAAAGGTGTTATGGCCGACACTCTTGACCAATTTTGGGCCATATAATGTCAAGTAGGTGCCCCACCTGCTTGTCCTTTTAACTTGGGCCTTTTTGGACTTAATATTATTGGACCTTGGCTGTCCATTTTCCCTTTGTTCTTTTATTCCACTTGGGACAGATTAATGCAAGTAGGTGGTACACACTTGGCCCAATAACATGGTAAAACAAATCTTAGGAGGTCATGCACTTACCTAGTTTCACTTGGGCTTTATCCATAATGGGCCAATTGGCAGATTTGGCTGCTGGGCCTTCTTTCATTCACAATTTTCTTTAATAGGTTTGGGCTTCAAATGAGCCCCTAAATATAAGCCTAAATCTGGTCAATCAAACTTGGGCCCTTTAACTATAATATAGATCAAGTAGGTGATGCAGCTGCTAGCTCAATTACCATCTTACTATAATTACTTAAATACTTTCCATCGGAGTTAACTTGCAATACATATGCTAAAACGTGCAAGGCATTACATCACCTTCCAAGCTAGTTTAAACCAACACTAATCACATAAGAAACATGATCCCTCACCTACACTATAAGTCTATGTCAAGTATAACATGAATAGAACTACCACATACAAAAATACAGGCCGTTGCATGAGCGGTGATGCCTTCCTTCGGGAAGGGCGGAGGTTCACGTAACTCTAATGAGATGAGACTGTCCGGCATGCTGGGTATGGGTCTCCTTATATCTCCTAGTCTTTGAACCTATACTGCCAATATAGGCATCTAGCAGGGTTCAATTCCCTATATACGCTAGCATGTTTTGGTTTCACCTTGGCCAGTGACTCCACCTCTTTTCGGTGTGGGGAAGACACTGGATTTTATGATGCTCACATGATCTATGTCGGTTAAGGTTGGAGTTCCTCAAAGTATGAAAGATAATGAAATGAACGATAGCGAAGGTGTTTGTGCAAGACAATCAGGAGGTGAAATCAGATTCAAGTAATGACATTCGGTCATTCTTAGTCATTTCACTTCATGATCCCGATGAGAGTCTTAATCTTCATCCTAGGTAGAACTGGTGTTTACATAAGCCTACGAATGAATGAAATGAATAATGTGAAGTACGAATGAACAAATGAAGCAGACTCTGTGTTTGCTAAAGAAGGCCCTCGGGTTGAGGTCCCATATGTTGGGTCCTAACTTGAGATGTGTTAATGCTATATCAACGATTCCAAGGTCTCATGTATATGAAATGTATAATATATAAAACATGAAAGTAATGAAATCAATGGCATAATCAATAGAGAATGTCTTATGAAATGTAATGAATACTTGGTGTAATGAATAACTTGTTGTAAGGATAGTCAAATCGTGTCCAATAAAGTTTACAATAAGTAAAGGGCATAACTAATAATGAATCCTCATGTTATGAAAATGATAAAGCCAAATAAATTGGCTTATAATGATTTTATATAATTGGCAAAAGATATTATCCAAATAAGATTGGCTTATAATGACTTCTTACATTAGGCGAATAATACAATAATAGGAATAGTCACTAAAGATTGGTTTATAAAGAACTCATGCCCAAAGTAAGAAAGATCATAATCTTTAATGATATGCCCCAAGATCTATGCACATTATACAATTAACTAAAGAATGAGTATAGTCAATAAGTATTGACTTATAAATATATTCATGCCCCAAATTGTAGTTAAGTCATTTCCTTAATCTCTTGAATTACTTACTTGATTCATTGTGGGTATGGGACTACAATGAATCATTGCACTTGTAAGTGAAACATAGGACTAAAGGAGTTATTGAACTACACAACAAGAAGAAGAAAAAGACTGAAAAATAATCTAAGTGTACAAAGAGGAGCTCTCGGGTTTGGAAGATCAAAAATTTAAATCTTCGCCCGAGTGGTTCTAAAATTATGTTGATGATACTAATGACTTGTAATCATATAGAAAATGAGTTGTATGATTTGAATGCATTAAAATACATCATATTCATACCACAATTCACAACTAACGAATTAGGAAAGTCTAATGACTAGACTTTCCAGAAATGGTATGTTGCTTAGGAAGAGCTTTCATTGATCATGCATAGCTTTATGTGTATGTGTGCATACACCCATACTTAGTACAAATGGTGTACTAACCCCCTACTATTTACTATTTTTATAGGTGCAGGTCAAAGGACAGGCTGACGACACTTGCAGCGGTTTGGACTTCAGCATTTCTCCAAACCAATTGGTAGGTCCTCATGATTTCGAGGATGCTATAGATTTAGTCTAGCCATAGTTTTAGACATAGATAGTGGATGTTGTCCCTAGCGTTTCTTTCGTACCTTCATTTCGAAGCTTTGTAATAAGGTCGTGTTTGGCAAACTATTTATGATATATTCATCTTCATTTTCGAATTGATTCTTTGTGTTAGATGGTTGTTCTCTTATGTTGAGCTTAGTATATGATGTATCTAGTATATAATTATATGAAGTCTATTTATACTTCATACATATAAAAAGTTTTAAATTTTCCGCAAATTTAACTAGATGAATGTGATGAATGCAAGATGAGGCTTGTCTGCGACCTCTGAGAGGTCAACGACGCCGGTTGCGATCCGAATTCCAAAATCCGGGTCGTGAAAGTAGGGGTCATCAATCCTTAACACTTTATTAATTGAAGCACCTACACATGATCTTACATAACAATTTCATGCTCATAATAATAGTAACATAACCTAGATTCAAAACTAGAGTAGAAGACTACTCACAAGTTAAACATAAGGTGATCATCATAACCACTCATTCATATATTCATCAATTTGCCTTCAAGGCCATGGTTAACACATATATAATAACAATTAAGTAAACACTGCCACCATATAAGTGGACCATACCACACAATGTCATACAAGGCTTCATCAACAATATTATAGACAAGTAGAGGAGAATAGTAAACCTTACCAATTCATGAACCCTTTTGATCAACATTGATCAATACACCCTTTTTATCAATATTACATGTATAGGGCAGTAGCTAGATGTACTTTAATCATGAAATAAACCATGTACAAGTCGTTACAAGATCATGATACAACTAGTGCAAAACATCACCATTATTCTGGAGGATAGATAGACATAGATCATCAACCAATTTCACTAGTCTTTATATCAATCAAAAATTAATCAATAATGTACATATAGGGAAGTAGCTTAAAGAAATCATAGTCTAGATGAGATCCTACTACAATTGTCGATAAACTCTACATCACTATAAACATGCTTCATATTAGGAATTCATTGAAGATAAGTTTAGAAAGATTAATCCTATTCAAACTATCATGCATTTATCCACATTGGATCACATTACATCATAGGAAGTAGCTAACCATCCTTTTAACATAATTGAATGTCACAATAAGCATGCTAGAAGTATCAATCTATAGGCTAAAGCAAGTAGATCAATCTTACCAAGATTCCTTTGATATGATTACCAAAGGTTAATACCCATAATTTATTCATAATAGCAACCTAAGACAGTATCTATAATTATGTTTACAGAATCGAAATCCTACAAAATCACCATGAAACCGAACTTACAGTGAACACATAGAACATAGGCTAGTTTTGTTCAAATCTTCATATATTGATCCAATTGGATAATTAATAAAAAATTCAACATCAATATACTTAAATATAAGTATATATAATTAATTCAACGTAATAAAATCAAAATTCAATCAAGAACAAGCCATGATCACAATGCCCATGCAAGGGCTAAATCTATTTTGGGAAGGGAAATGGGTTCATAATGTAATTGGATTAAATTTCACGTTAAAACCAATACATTAATATCAATTCATAATGATGAAGCCATTAAAAACGTTTTTAGAAAGAATCTCATGGCTAGATTGAAGAAGAAGAAGTTTGATCATTAAATCTCTTTTGAAAATTTGAGATTAACTATCTAGATGGAAGGATAACTATAGTTGAAGGATCGCCATACCTTAATGTGTAAGAAAACCTATAGAACTTTATGAATAATCCGTAGGAATCAAAGATCCAAGTTGTTCTTGAGCTTCACCTTCAATGGAGGTTAGTAGGGAGAATTGGTTTTGGAGCGATAGTCTAACTTGTGTAGAGGGGATTGGGAATGGGTTGCGTTTTTTATCACTTATATATACCCAAAAATAGCTAAATAAACGTATTAGGGTCAGGTTAGGACATGGGGTGAATTTCCTATTCACCCCTTAAGGGAGCAGTCGCTAGGCAGTGAAGCACTAGCCTTCATCGATGTACCCAACGATGGGACGTTGGTCCATCGACGGGCCGTTCTGTGCCCTCCAACTATTGGGTCTGAGGCTGTCATATGGCCAAGAATTCTCCAAGCTAAGTGCCCATCGACACCTCCCCATCGACGGGGCATCAGTCCACCAACGGGGGGTCGTTTGACTTGTCGATTGACACTGCCAAGGTAGTGTCTCGACAGCCCTTGGGTCCTTGTTGTTGTCCCTTTTGCAGGGCCCTTGAGAATTTGTACCAGGGTGTTTCAAACGTAAATATGAACATTGACAATTCAAGGACATTCCATGAAAGTTTCACCCAAAATGCACACGTAAAACACCTCCAAACGTGCAAGGCCCCATCAAGACACATATGAGCATCTCAAGGTCTAACTTTGGAACGTCTTGGACGTTCTTGGACGTTTGACCTCCAAACTTCACGAAACTCCATATACTGTCTATAAAAATCATTATAACTTAATTTAAGACTTCATAAGCTCATTAAATACAAATATAATCACATATAAACACATGAGGCACATAGGTGACTAGTAGTCGAACGTTTTGGTTGTCCCTTGACGTTTGACTTCCAAATTACTTCAAACTTTACAAACTACCTCAATATAATATAATAAGCCAGTTTAGGACCTTATAACCTTAAGATAAGAATTTCAGGATCTAGATACCCTAACTCATTTTGGGGGTCTTACAAGGATCTTGAAGACTTACCAAATCTCCTTCACAAGCCATCATCATGGTCTTACCATCAACCAACCAATTACATCAAATAATAGGTGTAGTAACATCAATAAATAGTAATTAATACAAGAACTAGGTAATTGCACCATCACTATCCCAATTAACATCAATCCATAACCTAGGGTTAGGGGAATTAGGCCATCATGAATTTGGTCCAATCCCAATAATACATTACCCTAGTCAATCCATACATGAATTAGAATAGATAAAACAAGTCTAATAATCAAATCATTCTTCAATTCCCATCAATTTATAACCAAGATGCATGATTTGGGAAATTGGGGAAGGGAACATGATCAACATAAAATTGCATCAATTAACATCAATTAATCAACAATATATACTCAATTAGTCATAGGAAATCACAATTTATCATCAATTTGAAATTTAGAAGAAAACCTATTAGAATTGGAAAATCCCATGGAATTGGTTAATTTGAAAATCAAATTTGAAAGGACCTCTTGGGGAAATGAATCCCAATAGTGAAAAACCCATACCTTCTTGAAGCTTAATCCATGAAACAGAAGTGAAATCCTAGAGAAATTGACCTTCTTCTTCAAGCTTTCTTCCTTCTTCAATGGAGGAATTGGGGTGAAAGAAAGTAGAGAGAGGTGAGAGCTTTTGGGTTTTGTTTTGGGAATTGGGTTTGGATGAGTGAATAATGACTTAAAATGAACCTTAGGCTATATATAATCCCCCCCCCCCTAAATTATCCAAAACACCCCTCACTTAAATTGGTCTTTTTGTGAAGTCTAAATGTCAAAAATATGATTTTACTGTATGTGGGAAGTGGCTCCGTGTCGTGGGGACAACACGAACATTTATATTTGAAAAATAAATTGAACCAGTGAGCTCCGTGTGGGCTGCTCGTCGTGCAGCATCCCACTGATTGTTGACTCTTCGCAGGCTGCCTTGGCAGCCTTCCCACCCATGTTGGGGTCCTCCTCCGTGACCCTTCTTGGGGTCTTTGGGGTGTCATTTTGGGATGACTAGACCCTCAATAATACACTCTACATAATCAAAGTCTTTTTACAAGTTTTATACTTCATTTGATCCTCCGAAACCATCCCCAAACATAGCGAAGTCAACTAGTTCAACTAAGCTAGTTTTGGGACGTCATGGACGTTCTTTGACGTCTTGGCTCTAAAAATTCTTGGATGACTTATATATATTATTTTAGGTCTTAAAACAGTATCTACTCCTTTAGACACTCATGTTAGGCTATATATTAGGTCTTGTCTTTTCGGAGTGTGACATTACCATCCCCTCCCCCCCTTAGGAACGTTCGTCCCCAAATGACACTTAAACACTTTACGAAGAGAAAGGATAGAATCAAGACTAGCAGCCCAACAAACAATATACATCATCAAAATTAGTTAAAACTCAATTCAACATAACAATATGGCATTTACATAATGACTCAAAACATCAATTTTAACACATAAGGCTCAAGGTCACATCATGAGGAATTTCTTTCTCACCATAACAACATGAGCTCATCATATCATTAAAGAGTCAATTATGCAAAAGTTCCTTTATCAACATATCATAATGCTCACTATCACATCATGAAGGCAAAAATATACCAAATACGAAAATAACTGCAACTTGAGCAAAAGAAAATTTACCATGATAAATCATTTTAGCATAAATCTCTTTACCATAAATCTGCACAACTTTGCAAAACAAGTTAAATTCAAAGCATCTCATTATTTTTCATTATTAATAAGAACAACTAACCTTAATTTACAAAGAGATGAGGCTAACAGGACTTCATGTCGGCCTCGGCTTCCTATGTTGCTCCCTCAACAAGGTAGTTCCTCCATAACACTTTTCCGGATTCCACCTCTTTTTTCCTCAACCTCTTCACTTGTCGATCAAGGATTTGAACCGGGACCTCCTTATAGGAGATGTTATCATCCACTCCAAGACCTTCAATAGGAAGAATGGACTCGGGATCACCAATGCACTTCTTAAGCATGGATACATGGAAAACTGGATGAACCGAAGATAACTCACTAGGTAACCTCAACTCGTAAGCAACCTTGCCCACTATTTGCAAAATTTCGTAGGGACGCACATAAAGAGGACTCAACTTCCCTTTCTTTACAAACCTCATCACCTCTTTCATGGGTGAAATTTTCAATTACACTTTATCACCTTCTTCAAACTCTAGCTCTCTTCTCGTATTATCGGCATAAGAATTTTGCCGGCTATATGTTGTTTTCAATCCGTCCCTTATCAAATGGACACTCTTCAAAGCATCATAAACCAAATAGGGACCAAAAAGTGAAAACTCACAAACTTCGAACCACCCTACCGGAGATCTACATGTCCTACCATACAAAGCTTCAATAGGAGCCAAGGATATGGATGAATGGTAACTATTGTTATAAGAGAAATCCACCAAAGGCAAGTGCTCATCCCAAATTCCCTTGAAATCCAAGCTCTGAGCATATCCTCAAGAGTTTGAATAGTATGCTACTCTTGACCATCCGTTTGGGGATGAAAAGTTGTGGTCAACATTACTCTTATACCCAACCCTTTTTGAAATCATCTCCAAAACCTAGATTTTAATTGTGCCCCTATCCGATATGATAGATAAGGGAATAACATGGAGACTCACAATATAGATCTTTGCATAATCCTCCGCCGAGTAAGTGTACTTCACGGGAATAAAGTGAGCGGATTTGGTCAATCTATCAACTGCTACCCATATTGAATCATGTTGCCTTCTCGTCTTAGGTACACCCACTATGAAGTCCAAGTTAATGTCTTCCCACTTCAATGTAGGAATTTGGATCTCTTGAAGTAAACCACTCGGCTTTAAGTATTCGGCTTTCACTTGTTCGCAATTTGGACATTTTGCAACAAAATCCGCTATGTCCCTTTTCAGGCCATCCCACAAAAACACTCCTCTAAGGTCATGATACATCTTAGTAGAACCCGTATGAATAGAGTAATGGGATCCATGATATTCTTCATGGATCCTACTCCTCAAATCATCCACATTAGGCACAATCTACCTTGATATATAAAAACACCATCCCCCCATGGAAAATGACTCAATAAACTTACTAAGAAATGATTCTTTCAACTCCATCAATGCCAAGTCAAGGATTTGCTTAGACCTTACCTCAACCACCAAAGAGGATTTGGAGTTATGGTGGACCACAAAGCCACCATTACGGGAATCTTCCAACCTTACACCAGACGAGTCAACCTATGAACATCTTTCACTAGGTCTTTCTTGGATTCTTCTACATGAAACACACTACCCATAGTCATATGACTTAGAGCATCTGCCACCACATTGCCCTTGCTGGGGTGGTATAGAACACTCATATCATACTCTTTCAACAACTCCAACCATCTCTGTTGCCGGAGATTTAACTCCTTTTGAGTTATTGCATATTGTATACTTTAATGATCCGTATACACATCAACATGAACCCCATAGAGATAATGCCTCCATATTTTCAAGGCAAATACTACGGCAGCTAACTCAGGGTCATGAGTTGGATAATTCTTCTCATGAACTTTGAGTTACCTAAAAGCATAGGCTATAACGTAACTTTGCCATGTTGCATAAGAACACACCCCAACCCAACTCGGGATGCATCATAATAGACTACAAAACCCTTAGCACCCTCAGATAGGGTCAATACCACAGCTGAAGTAAGCCTATCCTTCAACATTTGGAAGCTCTTTTCACATGCCTCCGACCACTCAAATTTCACATTCTTTTGGGTCAAGGCTGTAAAACGGAAAGAAATGGATGCAAACCCGTTGACAAACCTTATATAATAACCTGCTAGGCCTAAGAAACTCCTAATATCCGTTGGAGCCAAAGGTCTAGACCAATTTTCACCACTTCGGTCTTCCTTGGATCAACCTCTACACCTTCACTAGAGATAATATGACCAAGAAATGCTACCGACCTCAACCAAATTTCACATTTGCTATACTTGGCAAACAATTGATGTTCCTTAATAACTTGCAAAACCACTCTAAAATAGTCCATGTGTTCACCCTCATTTTTCGAATATACCAAGATGTCGTCAATGAAGATAATGACAAATGAATCTATGTAACTTCAAAATACCCTATTCATTAGGTCCATAAACGCCGCCGGAGCATTAGTGAGACCAAAAGACATTACTAAGAACTCATAGTGACCATATCTAGTATGAAATGCCATCCTGGGAATATCTTCACCTCTTACCCTAAGTTGGTGATATCCCGATCTCAAATCAATCTTGGAAAAGTAACTCGCACCTTGGAGTTGATGAAATAAATCATCAATCCGAGGGAGAGGATACTTGTTCTTAATTGTGACTTTGTTGAGTTGATGGTAATCGATACACATTCTAAGGGACCCATCCTTCTTCTTCACAAACAATAACGGAGCACCCCATGGATAAATACTAGGCTGAATAAAACCCTTGTCAAGTAAGTGTTTAAGTTGAGCCTTCAACTCTTTCAATTCAGTCGGAGCCATCCGACAAGGATGAATTGATATGGGATTTGTATCCAGTAGCAAGTCGATACCAAAATCAATTTCTCATTTGGGAAGAATGCCGGGAAGATCATTAGGAAAGACCTCCAGAAATTCCGTCACTATGGGACCCACTCAATGGGAGGAATTTCAAAGTCTAAATGCTGGACTCTTTATATATGGTATAAACACCCTTTAGAGATCATCCTACAAGCTTTGAAACGAGAAATGATACGACCTCTAGGAATAGAATTTCCCCCTTTCCACTCTAAAATGGATTAATTTGGAAAGTTAAACGTCACCAGTCTTGTTATACAGTCAATAGTAGCAAAGCAAGCATGCAACCAATCCATACCCAATATCACGTCAACATCGACCATATCAAGTTCAACTAGATCCACATGAGTAACCCTATTGGGCAACATTATAGGACAATTTCTATATAATCTCTTAGGAACAACCGACTCACCCACCGGGGTAGTCACCATAAAAGGCTCATTTAACATATCGGGCAAAATATCAAACATTTTAGCTAATAGAGGGGTAAAAAATGACAAGGTAGTACCGGTATGAAGTAAAACATATACATCAATAGAAAAGACATTCAACATATCGGTCACCACATCAGGAGAAGTCTCCTTCTCACCCCTAGAGAGGAGACCATAGAAGTGATTCTTCTTCGGTGCATCATTATTTGAACCACTTGCTTGTTCACTCCCCTTGCCCTTCAAATTTGGAAAATATCTCACCTTGTGACAAATTTTTCCACAACTAAAACAATTGCCCATTCCAATTAAACATTCACCAAAATGACCTTTTGGACACTTGGTACAAGTAGGCTTCTCATTAGGTGAGTTTCCACTCTTTCCCTTTCGGGACCTAGGTTTAAGAATTTTATCCTCACGAGCCTTAGGGAACTTATAAGGAACTTGATTAGAGAACCTCTTTTTGAACCTAGGCTTGTGTTGGATATCAAGCCTACACTTTGAAGAACCACCATCAAAAGACTTGGCCCTATTTTCTTCCGTACTCTTTCTCTTCACCCTAGTCTCTTCCACTTGTTGATCATGCACCATGAGACGAGAAAGGTTCATATTATCATGTCGCATAGCCGAACGAAATTTTTCTTTCATGTCATCCGACAGTCCTATCACAAAGAGGTTGATTTTATCTCAAGGGTCGAAAACCAGAGAAGGAGCATACCTTGACAATTTTGTGAACTTTAAAGAGTATTCAAGTACAATCATACCTCTTTGACGAAGTTTGATGAATTCTTCCACTTTGGCTTCCCTCTTATCTCTAGGAAATAAACCGTCAAGAAAAGCCTTCTTGAAAATCTCCCATGACACTAACTAGCCTTCTCACTAGCAGTCAACCCCATAGCATAGAGAATTTTTTAAATTTCATCAATTAATTCTTGGGGTTCTTCCTTAAATTTGGACCCATAGAAAGAAGGAGGATTCATCCTAGTGAAATTCCTCAAACGCGAGGCCATGGTGTTAACTTGTTGGTTTGCTCGGGGTACCACCTCTTGATTTGCATAGGCCGTCATAGCTTGTGCTTGAGTAGTGACATCTTGTGCTTGGGTTGTAATGGCTTGGGACATTTGGATAAAAGCTTCCCTTATGTCCCCTTACACACTGGGAGGAGGAGCAGCCGGAACTTGATCACCCATAGCAACTTCTTCAAGTGGAGGTAGTTGGTTGTCTTCTGCTCCCGCTTTAGCAATGCCTTCCTCGGTCCTTCTTGCGGCTGCTCTTCGAGTATTCATACCTATTGTCACCATACATGGTTTAGGTGAAAGCACACATAAAGTAGACTCTAGAGGCACGACATAGGATTACAAGAAGATGAGAGTTTCCTAAGCATCACATAGTTCCTCATTAATAAGTATGGCGTGCTTCACATTTATGAATAAGAATCTACGTATACATGGCTTAATGATACATCAATCCTAAAGGTATACAACCTCATGCTCTGATACCAAGTTTTTCACATCCGGGGAGCACCCCCTAGACGTAATCGGCGACGGCGTCCTCTTTGAGGAATAAGACTAGTCTCTTAGCTTACATCATTACATTCATAGGTTAAAAATGTGGAAAATTTAAAATATTTTGATTAATCCTACATTGAGGTTTACATAGACCTCTAAATACACACAATATATATTCATATCATGTATACATACACCCTTTGTATAAGAAGATTACATAGTCTTCTACTTTTACTGCACATACATAGTATAAGATAGTCTTATAACAAGTCTATAACATTGTCTCTTATTAAACCATCTAGATAAGAGTATCAGAATTTAAACATAGCCCTTACTTCAAAAATCATAGCCACATATAGGCTTTACAATTATAGTACCTAAATGAAAGAGAATGAACAAAGTGTGTTTAAGACTAAACAACATCCAATGGGTAGATAATGTCATTGTCCTCAAAAAGTGAGGACCTACCGAACTTGGAAGGTAAAAATCCAAGTAGTCTTTAAAGCCTTCTCTAATATCAACTGTCGGACCCTAGATTTGTAGTAAACATCAAACATGTGATAGTACACACTTGTACTAAGTATGGGTATATTCTCATAAAACAAGTGAAATCATGCTAAAGAGGAGATTTGATCCAACCATGGTAAAGTACTTTGAAAATCCTTATGCACAATTAAAAACAAATATAAGCCAATACTCACATAAGGATTAAGTCAAACCCATGTACAACACAAGAAAAAAATAAACAAGTAATAGTCAAGTCAACATATACAAGATTTTATAACATCATAATATAAGGAAGACCCTGATTCATGCAAAGCCCCATAACCTTACTCAATAAGGTAAACCAAACAAAGGATCACAAATAATGCCTAACATAACATAACATAGCACCAATAGTATTCATCATCATATTTAGCAATATAGACCAATAGCATGTTCATAAATGAAACTAACATCATATAGAATCATTTACATGTAAAGTCAACATAAGCATAACATTTACTTTATAAGATCATTATATGATAAGAATATCCTTCTAGGACTTCCCTCAAATCCAACTAGTGTAATACCTAGGTAGAGTCACATACCCCTACATAGACTAAGCCAACCGCTCAAGTCACCCTATCTAGAATGTTGACACCAAATTTTTGGACCTCGACAATATAAATTAATTATCAAGCTTCTTCAATTTCAAACAATTTAAAATAATTAGGCTTATAAAATTAAAATATACATATGCATATATATACATAATTTGCAAGATATTTTAACTAGTTTTGCCGATTTTTATAATGTCTAGATAATACATTTGCTTTACATATAATTATAAATATTTTATAACATAATACGTAAGTAAACTTATACATCACTTTATAGTAAAAACATAACATAGGAAATCCTTGGACTTAAGGATTTCTTTGCTTGAGCTTGGGAATCACATATCAATCTCCTTAATCATATAGGCATCCTTTGAGCATCCATAACCTACACTTTGTTTAAGAAGGTAGCGAAGAATGGGATTAGTAGAAGAATGCACTAAGTATGGCGACCATGCAAAAACATGCATTTAAAAGGGACATTTTCTTGAAATCATACTTCATGCCTTTTTGAGTAAATCTTCATAAAAACTTTATACAATAACATTTATATCATTCACATACTTCATATAGACATATTCAAAGGACAAACATCATATAAGATGTCCTACGGAATTTAAGGCATTTTAAAGTCACATTACAGTGAGCTATTTCCGTCTTTACAGTGAGTTATCTTTTCGTTTATTCATTAATCTCCCAAATAACCCTCTAGTGTACTTGGTGCAATGCATCACCTGAAGGTCACAAAGGAAGCATACATACAACCTACATAAGCCAACACATATCATCATACAAGCATAATATATAAAAAACACATTTAAGTCAAAACTCCATTTACTTTACAGTAAGTTACATCTATTTGTACATATTTTTGCTTCACTTCACATAAGTCATTATAAGACCTTACTCATGCCCCCAATCTAAGTATACTAGTACATTGTACATGTAAGTCCCCTTAACCTCACACACACTTAGTAAACCTATCATGAGACCACAAGCCTTAAAACTTCATACATCAACATAACAAGTAAAGGAAACTTCATCCAAACTAGGCAAGACATTCATCATATAGTCATTAAGACCAACATCATGCATATAGGGACAAGTTCACATCATATAGACTTATACCATGCACATCTTCATAACAAGTAGACAATTACTACAATGTCATGCATAGATACATAAACATAATCATACACATTAAGCCACCTCCCTAGGACTTCCTAAGGAGGTACTTGTGCAATGTCTAGATGGGTTCATTACTTCCACCTACCCTAAGTAATCTCCCTTAAGTAATCCTAGTTAGGGTCCTATTCATTTACTTCCATTGTCCATTTTACTTTAAAGAAACTATAGCCTTAGCCGACACTAAGACCATGGGTGCTAAACATGGAATTTGGTGTCATCCACTCACACCAAAAAGAGGGCATCTTACTTGCCAAGGAAAGACATCAGTATCATGCTAGCATATTAGGTGATATCACTTGTTAGATCCTATATGGCAAGCATAGTTTATGGAACTTAGAGTCCATCATAGAAACATCCATCTATGCCCTGGCGCTACGAGGCTTTCTACCTCATGAATTTATGGTAGACCTACCTTCCCACATTGGAAAGGGACACACACTCATATACAAGTTCACTCGGTACTAAGCTAAGTTCCCTTTATTGACAAAGTCTTTATTATCATTTCTTTATAAAACATAGGCTTAGGAGAGTCATCCCCTCATATGCTTAGCTCATTGGTCATAGATGAGAGTTCATCAACCTAAATCATGTGTGAAATGCTTCCATATGGACATAACATATGTATTAGCACTATCTATTTGAGGATACACTTGAGCATATCTTTCAAGGCTCCTCTACTAACTAGATAATCATTCATGTGTGTTTATACATATATGTGAGAAAACCTTTCACACGAATACATTAAGACCACACATGACAATATATTCATATTTATGCACATAGAGACCAGACCTAGGAACTATCCTATCAAGGTACACATGTGCAATGCATAGACAAGGTCACATACCCTTGCTGTCACATTCGGGTTTACCCCCTAGACTTAACCGGCATCGTCGTCCTTTTTGAGGACTAGGACCAGCCTCTTAGTCTTACATAATCACATTTATCGATCGAAAATATGGAAGAATTAAAACTTTTCATTATCATCTACTTGGAGATTTACGTAGACCTGTACATACACATGATAGATATTCGTATCGAGTATACATAGACCCTTCGTATAGGAAGGTTACATAGCCTTCTACTTTTATTCCACATACATATAAATAAGATAAAATAAAGTCTCAATGATTGTGTCATCTCATACCATCTAAAGATCATAGAAATATGAGCATAGCCCTACATCGAGGTAAAGAAGCCACATATAGGCTTATACAAATCTTCCATCAAACGAAAGTAGAATGAACATAAGAGTCTTAGAAAATAAGGCAACTCCATATCTAGATATCGGCATTGCCCTCGGAAAGTTATGACCTACCCCTTGGATTATAGAGAATATCCAAGTCTTCTAAAAGTCGTATCAAAGAGACTTCAACGACCAGAACCGTAAATGTTTGGGAAAAAGGGAGAAAATGGGGTTAGTATGCCACATGTACTAAGTATGAGACCATATGCACATAAACATCAAAACATGCTAAAAAGGGACATTAAATGAAATCATGCTATTTTGCCTCTTTAAAGACTTGTGCACAATCAACAAACTATACCAATCATTTACACATGTTCACCAAGTCAAATAAGCCATATGCATATCCACATACTTGCACCCATAATCTCATATAACTCTATCACCAACCAATAACATCACAAGCATGAATAAGAGTTCATCATACAAATAACAAAGTAAGACAACTAATCATAAATCCTCATAAAGTCAACAAGTGCAATGACCAAGCAAAGCCCCATAACTTTACTTAATCAAGTAACCCAACAAGAACCATAAATAGTATCTCACCTCACATAACATAATCTTTAAGTACACATGAGTTCCCATTTAACAATAAAGACCAATTGCATGTTCATAAGTATAAAAGTCATCATATAAAGTCATTTACATTTATCATCATTTATATACATAATATTAACTTCCTAAAGCTCCTATCAAGGAAAACTAGTGCAAGGCATAGGTAGAGTCCCATACCCCTACCTAAGCTAAGTCAAACCCTTCAAGTAACTTTAGTTAGTTTATACTTCGTTACTTCATTTTAGCTTAGGGAACACTTGCCTTAACAGACAGAGACCATATGAGCTAAATGTGGAATCTGATTTCATAAGACCTTACACCGATGGAAGGTGGTCTACCGGCCAAGGTAAAACCTAATATAAACATAGCTTTCTAAGTGGATCCACTAGCTAATATCCTATGGAGGCAACATAGTTTATGGAGATAGGGGGAATCATGGAAATATCAACTCTACACCCTATGTTGGGTCATGAGGCTATCCACCTCGTGAGGATCGTAGTGAACCCTACCTTCCCGATTAGGAAGGTGTTACTCCCTCACCTACAAAATCACTCGGTGCTAAGCTAGGTTCCTTTATTGAAATGTCAATGAGTCTTTATTAACAATCATAACATAGTTTATGTCATAGAGTATAGCCCTTGTATAAATATCATCATCATAGCTCAACAAGAATTGCATGAGTAATAGTCCTTTCATCACAATTCATATAAGTGAGGTTAACACTTTACATATCACACTATAATAGGTCACATTGATACACATCACAATCCTTATAACATGTACACCCTATGCAACCTCACAACCAAAGCTATGACATTTCAATTAATCATCATACAATCCTATCAATCCTAGATAAGGCACACTCTAGATCAACATCATGACTTAATCACAATTTAACCATAAGTTGAAGTAAGATATAGGAAATACAAGACTTACCAAGCCTCCTCCATAGTTCATAAGGGCCTTACATTCAAACCACTTCTTAACCCAATTAGGTCATACCATCAATCTAATTCAATAACCAACATGATAATAGAGTTAGAAGTGTCACTACACCATTATTCAATACTAAACCAAAGCTTTGAAAACAAGATACTTAGGCCAATCTTCTTATCCTAGATCCCTACTCAAGAATTAGTATGAAAGACTACAATTCATCACAACTTTTTTATGATCAGTGTAATAACATCATCTATTAGTGATTTAACCAATAATAAAGTCAATTGAATCAATCCCAACATAATTCACATCAAGATCAAACCTAGGTTTAGGGGTTAAGGGCCATACTCTACAATCTAGACCAAACCATCTCAATTCATCATAATCAAGTTACAATACATGATAATCTACTCATTATCTCCTAAAGAAAACATAAACAACTCAATTCATGACATTAAATTCGTAATTTGAATGAAACCCATATGAAAACTCAACTTTTGGAAAACCTTTGAAGGAACCCTTTGTGGAAAGAATTCTCAATGGTGAAGAGATCCCATACCTTAACGTTGTAACAAGAATTTGGATATGAATTCTCCCCTTTGCAGCCCCCAATTACCTTCTTTAGCTTATCCTCCAATGATGTTTTCCAATAGAGAGAGAAAGTAGAGAGAAGATAGAGAGTTTCATTCTTAGAGTATAATTAGTTTAATTGTGGTTGGAGCTTTTATATGGGTGTTAAGTTAGTAAATTAGTCACCCCTTAATCCCCAACTAACCCCTATTCACTTAATTAATTAAATGACTTAACATTTAAAATGTTACAAAAACATAACCCCTCACAGAGGGAACCCTGCCTATGGGCTGTCTGTGAGTATACGGACCTTCCCCCTATCGTCCTGTACTCCATCGATGAGTTCAGAGACTGTGCAGGAGAGGTTCTTCCTCACCAAGGCTATGTGTGAGACCACGATGTCATCGACGCCCCGTTGATCAATACACGGTCCATCTCTTGTACCATCGATGGACACTGCCAGTCAGTGTTGCCTCAAACGCAAGGCTCCTCCTCAAGGACCCTGGGTTAGTCCTTGGGGAGTTGTGCCCGTACGTTTCGACCATGAAACAACTCAAACACCTATTATCTACCTTTTTACAATTTTTCATATGTTTCCGACTCCTATAAACTAGTCAAACATGCTAAGACACACTAGTACCCTTTTGAACCAACTTCTGGACGTCATGGACGTTCTTGAACGTCTTGATTTTTACACTTCTTAACTAACCTAAATTCATTAAAATGGAATTAAAAACAGTACTTAGACCTCATTATCTCTATGTTACGCTTTACGACACATCTTCAGATTTTAAAATGTTACACTTGCCCTTACTAGTACACCTGTCAAGTCATCATAGTTAAGGAAATACATATCATACTTCCATAGACATAAGCTTAACATGCATAGTAGTAGACACTAGTAAATATGAGAACTACATTTCATTTAGACACTATGACCTATATTACTTGTAACATGCATGAAGTGTGAGTGTGTGTACATTGGTCAACATGACCACATAATAGCAATAAACAACACATTGAGGCAGCCACCCTCTTAGACCATATTACACTTTCAAGTAAGATCACACAACACACAATAGCATAGGAGAAAAGTCAACTTCATACATAGGGGTACATGGGTAGGGGTCATAAATTCTTATCACTTCATTAATGGCAGCACCTACACATGATCTTACATAAAAATTTCATGCTCATAATAATAGTAACATAACCTAGATTCATAACTAGAGTAGAAAGCTAGTCACAAGTTACACATAAGGTGATCATCATAACCACTCATTCATATATTCATCAATTTGCCTTCAAGGCATTGGTCAACATCATAATATAGCATCACGAATATATTAAAACACATAACCATGAGATCCTCTTACGAAAGGTGATTCTAAGGCTCACTTGAGTTAGTTATGAAGCGACCGTCCATACAGTCCCTTCACACACACCTAAGTGATCCTTTAGACTACCTAGGATAAGATCATTCTCACTTTATTAATCAATATTTCCTATCTAGATTTATTCTTTACACTTCCTAAGTAAGACATGAAGAGACCATTCCTATGCCCCCTTCACACCTTAACTAGGCAATCCTTAAATTTCCTCTAGACTAGTACATATTCTTTAACATGCTTTCTAACTTAAGGAATAATCTTCATTAGTTCATTTAAGAGACACTAAACACTTAAGGAAGTTTAAATAATGGTCTTGGGGAAGATCTAGGGACTCACTTACTAACATCTTCAAAGCCTAATCGTGCGATGTCTAGATAGCGTCCCATACCACCACCTAAACTTCATAGAACTTCTCCAAAAATAGTAGGTGTACCATATGATGAGAATAGGAAATAACCTATATAGACCACTAGATATGAATGGCATCCAGAGTCATGAACCTACTCCGATAGAAGTTTTTTCTACTGGCCAATGGTAGAACTAGCACACATCCCATGTAGGCACATTGTTAAGGAATATCGAGGGTTTTTTTGTTTTCTAAAGTCATGTTATTTAGAGAAACTTCCTAATAATATTAACTTCGTGCTAGCCTTTGTTCTTATAGAGTATTTTACATAAAGGATCACATGAAGAGGTTCCATATCTTGTTCATAACCCAATCACATTTAACTTTACCAAAGAGGGTCCACTAAGTCTACCTACAATGTCTAAGAGGATAGCTCAATGCCTTTCCTAAAGATGATTTCATGTCGTTCGAGCTAACTAACCTTAAGTCCACCATTCACACAAGAAGGATACCATTACGGCTTTCAACTTCAAGGATATCATAACCTACCAACCAGGTTGGAGGTTCCACATAAAGGACCTTCTTAGTTATGTTCAAGGTCGCATGTCAATCAGATATACAAGACTGAGGTGCTTTAGCATACTAAGTCAAGAAGTCATATTCACATTATACATGTATCAAGTAAGGGACACAAGTCTACCAAAACAAGACACACATAATTCACCATACCATACACATAGTGTAACGACCCAAAAGTACCCCCTAGAAGAAGGGAGCACCCATAGGTCAGAACAATTGCGTACTTGACCTTTCGTATGTCTTCTACAAGCCTTAGGTATCATTCAATACATAAGACACAAAATGTAGTGCGAAATTAAAACTTTTCACGAATAAATTATTAAAGAAAACATCTCTCATAAAATCTAAGAGTTGATTTCGTCTACATAAGCCAACTTAAAGACACGATATAATTATCTTAGGGACACGACCCTTTACATTAAATTATAATATATAATAAGTCTTTAAAATAGAAACTAAGAAATATGACTATGCCTCGAATATATGAGGACATACTTAGTCTTGAGAGAATCTTTCCCAAGATTGACTTCTACTCTTCAAACTTGCCTCCAACCTATACTTATTAAAGTATAGAAAAGTATGGGATTAGTACAAAACAATGTACTAAGTATGAAATATGTAAAAACATGCAAAAGGCACATTTTAGTAAAATAATCTTTCATGACAAATAAGTAAAACTTTCATGATTATAGAGATAAAATAGTATAAGAATCATCATTTAGCACATAATAAAATATTCCATAATTTTAGCACAACGAGTCACATTACAGTGAAGTCCAAAAACATTATAATGAACACAGTGAAACAATGACAACATCAGAGTGAGCATTTTCTCCCAAGCATAGTGAAATCATTTCCCATGAGGTTTCCCTAACCAAGTTATCCTAAGACTCTTTAAGGTGAGACAAGAAGGGACCGCCCATACACCCCCTTCAAGACACACGAAAGCGTTCATAAGATTACCAACCATAGGTTTACCCCGGCCTGATAAAACAAGTCCACACTCTTTGCTAGTTATTTGAAATACATTCATACAAGAAGGATTTTATGTAAGTACTCTTCTCCAATAGGACTTATAAGTTACACTAAGTGCAATGTGAGAGTAGCATCCCATACTACTACTCCCACTTACTGTTCCTTGAGGATTCCCTTGGATTATGTACTCTACTTTAGTCACTCTTAAATTCATCACATAAAACTTAGCTTTAACATACTTCCTTAACATTACACCTTAAGTTATCTAACTTCTTTTACAACACATGATAGAATATACCATGACTCCCCTTTTCGAAGGTCTACTTAGTGAAATGGATAGATAGCGTCTCATACCACCACCTACTCTAAGTAGTACATTCTTTTTGTAGACTTAGTTCATACATTTCATATACAACACACCAATACTCCACTTTCGGAAGGTCTACCTAGTGCAATGGATAGATAGCGTCCCATAGCACCACCTACCCTAAGTAGTACGTTGTTTTAGGAGACTTAGTTCATTCTTTCTTTTGTGGGGAAATAGCTTTAACTAACATACACCACTAGAGCTAGACATGAAATCCCCATACTACCCTTATCGGATGAGGTTTCCCCACTTTCCTATGATGGGGTATCATCTCTTAGATTTTACATGGCTTTTCCAATAGCTACACCTATATGGGAGCATAGTTAAGGGATTGGGAGATTTCTACTAACTAACTCACTCTCTACTAACAAGGAGTAACATCTATACTCAAAATGTGCACCCACCCTTTCTTCAAATCCTCTCGGTGCTAAGCATAACTCCCCCATAGAGTCTTAAACATACATTACAAAAGGTCAAGGATAACTTTTGGACACTCCATCTCAACTCACAATGGGTATCCATCACAACCTACATTAGAAATCTCTTGGGAGGTAGTGAGGTCGCTACTAAACACTTCATCTCATCTCACAATGAGTGCTCACCCCAAAACTCCCCTTTTAATACACATTCTTTAGCTTCATTCATTCATTCACTCAAAGTGTGAGTGTTTGTGTACATGTGAGCATACCTTTCACATAAATCATTACTTTCATAACATTGTATTCTAGACATGCTTACACTTTAATTCATCATTTCTTACACACTAGCATGCTTAACAAATACTCTTACATAATTTATGCATAATCTAAGCAAGACATACAATTCAAGCTTCATAATACATATCAACAAGAAACATCTTCATTATCACTTCATTTAACACATTAGGCCTTCAAATCCATACTCACAATACATACCAAATATATCCAAATACATCAAGTAAACACCACCACAAAGAAGGTGAACCATACAACTCAAGAACATTTCATAATAAGAGTTCTACGATAAAACCAACTCACCATTTAACCAAGCTTTCACCACCAATAATCAATTATTCAATATTTCATCATAGTATGACCCTTAGGAAAGTACCTAAACCATAATAACAACATAAGGAGACCAAGGATCAAACACTACACAATCATGTTTGTTTAACCCATTTATTAAGCTAAAAGTTGGAAATATGCATAATTATGAGTTAATTAGGGTTTTTACACTAAAATCATAAATTAGTATTAGAAGAAACCTATTTGAATCATTAAAAAACTTTTATATGAAGACCCATGCTTAGAATCAAAACTAGGACGAGATAGAGTTTGAAAACCCTTTTTGAAATCTTTTAGAAATCACTCCTTGAATGGAAGAGGTTTCAAGAATGACTACCATACCTAAATTAGAAGGAAACCCACTAATGTTTATGAATAAAAACGTCCAACCAGCCCTCCTATCTGTTCTTTGAGTCTTAGCTCCAATGGTGACTTGAGAGAGTTTGTCTTTAGAGAGTGAGTTTGAATATTTGAAGTGAGGGGTCTTTTCTAGGTATAGGACTTAAAACTAATCTAATTTAACTTAAAACCCCTAAAAATATCATCCTAGGTTATAAAATTCTTGAAGGGAATTTAAAAAATACCCCAAGCCAACGCAGCCGCGTCCAACAGCTTTTGCAGGACCACCATCGATGCCCATAAACGACGGACCGTCGATACATTGACGTCCCTTTGATGAGGGCTCGAGGTTTGGTACTAAAGCTCCAAAAATGTTCAGGCGGTAGGTCCAATTGGCGGACCAAGTCGACGAGCCGTCGATTGGTGGACTTCTTTGTAGGTTGATATAGTTTCGGCAGTTTTGGGTTCAAGTCTTGGGTCCTTCTCTAGGGCCCCTCGTGGTTCGTAGATTGAGTCGTACCTGGACGTTAAACCCCTATACATAGTCTTCTAGGTTTTATCAACACCTCACATCAATTTCGATTTAAACGAATACGTAAAACTCACTAAAACACATCAAGACACACAAGTACTTTCTAAGACACACCTTCCGAACGTCACGGACGTACTTGGACGTTTGACCTCCAAACGTCACCAAACATCACAAACTGCCTAAGAACATCAATGTAACTCATTTTAACACAAAACTTACTCATGAGACATTCGCGAAGCTCTAGTTCACCTTAGTTCATTTTAGGATGTTACACATAGAATACTATTCTAGAGCACCTAGAGATAACCAAGTCAACTATAGGTCACCCTATACACTACTGTAGAACCATCAATATAACCATCATAAGACTCATATAACCAAGTAAGAAGAATCCTACATTAATTCTAAGACTACACACATAAACACATAGTCATTGTCTAACAATAACACCTAATGTCAATAGAAGAACACGTAGTTTCACTTTACTCACAAGTAGATAGATATGATCATACTTAACATAAATCAACTACACAAACCATCATAATATAACAAGAAATGCCAAAAAGGCAATGATCATCATTATTCATAAAGTAACGCCGATGAGGCCGCATAATTCACAGGTAAAACACATAACACCGCCACCATAAGTGGACCATATCAATCACAACATAATTAAAGACCTAAATTACATAATATAAATAGAATTAGGGAAGTGTACCACCAATACACTCTCACCACTTCAATCCATAGCTAAATAATCCAACACAATACCCAAAGTCCCTTACCCATGGCCATGATCACCAATTGAATTCAATACTTACAATAGACAGTGAATCAAAGATAATTCAACATAGATTAATGAATTTAAAGCAGCATACTAACAATTCTAACATGATTCTATCATAATTCAATACCCCTACTCAAACTACATAAGAATTCAATAGCATAGAGACATGATCACTTCACCCATAAAATAGTCAAGACAAGGATTTCATGGTTTTCATGGGTTCATAGAGTTTTTAGGTTAAAATCATCAAATTAACATCAATTCAATCATAATACAATGAGCCAAAATGTTTTATGCAAGAACCCATGACTAGATTACAAAGATAGAGAATTCATGTTTTTGATCTTCTTTGAAAAATCATTCGAATTGACTCCTTCAAGAAAAGATATTCAAGGATGAAAACCATACCTTAATATAGAAGATTAACCCACGAAATTTATGGAGAAAAACAATCTTCTTCCTTGTAGATCCCAAGCTTCAATAATGGAGGTTTTGGAGAGTTGAGGGTTTAGCTTTGATGTGAGTTTAGGGGTTTAAAAAGGTCCAATAACCGTGTATAAGTCATACCCAAATAACCCAAAAAGACCCCTGCGCTTATTAGACATTCTAACCAACTCAAATTTGACCTAAAAATAACGTCGCCAAATCTGAGAGTTTACTGCCCGTCGCGGAGGAACTTTCAAATCTTGGTTCTTTTAAATTTTTACAAATAATGGTTCGTGAAAGCCCCGTGTCACAGGGAAAGAACTTTTCCCTCTACCATATTCTTACTGGCGCTGCAGCTTAGGTGTCCCATGTTTGGATCCTCCTCGGGGACCATTTGGTTGGTCCACGGGGTGTCATTCTCAGACATTTCGACCCTTTGTATGTCAGTCTTCGCTAAGGAACCATCAATACACAATTTCACCCTCAAACCATCCCCCAAAACATCTCTAGAAAAAACTACAACACACTAGTTCAATATCGACTAGTTTCCGAACGTCTTGGACGTTTGACCTCCAAATAGTTCCAAACTTTATATACTGCCTAAAAACACTATTATCAACCATTTTATGACATTAAAATATCATAACACACATGTTAGGATCTAGTTTCACCTAGTTCATTTTGAGGTTGTAACAAATGTTAATATGATTTTATGATGATATGTCTTTGTTATGATCATGCTTTATGTTGTTGTGATCTTTATTGTGTATATTCTCTTTAGTATTTGAATTAATGGCTTTCAAATGAATTAACATGCTTCCTAAAGAAATTGTCCTCTTTCATGCATGCCCTTAAATGTTTATGTGCATATACCCATACTTAGTACATATGGCATACTAACCCCTTAATTTAATAACTACAAATGTAGGGTCCGACCACTGAAGATTAATAACGTCGATTGAAGAATCTTAGAACTGTTTCTCTAAGTGTTTATAGGTCCTCATGATCGGGGATTTTATCTTTTCTTTATTCCAGCTTATGAAAATTTTAGTAGTTTTAAATGATGCTCTTTGTTTCCTTTTATCATTTGGATTCTATTGTAGTAAGGTCTATATGGCATATTGACTTTTTATTGGCTAAGTCCAAGACTCATATTCTTTAGATGGTTTTTATGTGAGACAACTGATGCACCGTGGTTTTACGGTACTTTTAATGCTTTTTCCTTAAGTTTAGTGTGTGTCCAAAGCCTTTTTGTATTGATTTTTGATGTAGGTTTCTCTTTATTTGCAGGAAATCTGTCCAAAGGAGAACGCGAAGGTTTTGAGCAGGAATTGCAGAAGTGACCACATACGGAGCTCACGATGGTCCGTCGCGACCGTGAAGGTCCGTAGGTGGCACCATAGTGAGAAGAGAGTAGCTGCTGAAGGAATATGGGGAAGTCTAACTAAGTGTGGGACTACGTAAGCCTCACAATGGACCGTCATAGCCACGATGATCCATCCTGCTTTTTCGTCGTGATTGTCAGAGAGTAGTCCCAGTACCCAATTCCAAGAAGTTTCTAAGTATTATGGAACGAAACCCCTCGACGGACCGTCGTGCTTGAAACGGTCCGTCAGACCTGTCCGTCGAGGGTAACAGAGTTGATGAAGGAAGCAGCAGAGATTAGAGTCCAAGTATGGAGCGACGGAGGCCATGACGGTTCGTCACATGGGCCGTCGTCTCAGACGTGTTTTGGACAGATTTTCCTTAATTAGATTCCTTCTTTTGTTAGGTTTTATTTTATTATAAATAGTCCAAAAAAACCTCATTTTGGGGGTTAGACTTTTGGATATTTTTTTAGTTCTCTTGTTTAAGTATTGAACTATTGATTTTGGTATTTGATATACATTTTCCGGAATCGATTGTTGGTGTTCTTGCGGATTAATCAAGTGAATTTCTGGATTTTATTGATTCTCATTAAAGTAAGTGCATCAATTCTTACATTATAAATATCAATTGTGAGATTATGACCATGAGTAACTAAACTCCATAACTAGGGTTGTGGGAACCATGGGTAAATAACAAGGTAAAATCTAGCTAAAATAACAATTCTCGAATAGTGTCTTGCATGTATTGATAATTCTTTCATTTAGAAGTATTTTTAACGGATGGCCAACGTTGGAGCTCGCCTTAATGCTACTTGCCGGGCCAAGGAGGTAGATAATAGGAAAAGAATTATCAACGCAGATTTAGTGTATACTATCTAATAGGCTAGTGTCGGTTGGTACGAAGTAACAACTTAGTCAAATATCGATTATGATGCTTAATATGAGGTAAATATAAGGTTTAGTAAAGCAACACACGTAGCCGGACCAAGGTGCGGAGTGAGATTTTCTAGATGCCGGACCAAGGATTTAGAAATACCTAACTTATCACTTTGCATGCAAGATACTAGAAAAGAATTGTTATAGCTGGAATTACCGAGTTAGGAGTCTGAGGGGAACACTTAAGCCCTAGTTACTTTTATTACTTGATAAAATCCCAATAATTGAATCTGTTAGTCGTTTATGTTAATTTAGCTGATAATTTTTATTAATTTAAAACCCCCCTTTTTAGTTATTTGTTTTCGGAGAATAGTTGAATAAATAGAAGTAATAATCGAATAAAGTTAAGTCTGAACCATTTTCCTCGTGGGATCGCCTCAACCTCATTAGTTGGGTTCTTTACTTGATACGACCGCTTTACTTTTTATTTGAGAAGTAAGTTTGAACGTATCAACAACTTGTAGACTTTCGTATGGATGTTTATCATGTTGCTGTAAGAAGAGCCTAAGTAAGTTTCTATGTCAGAGGTATAAGTATACCTCACTTAGTATATGTAAAAGTTTTAATTTTTATGCATTTTTGACAGATGATATGTTATGACGAATGATAAGGGCTTGTCTATGTTCTCTAATAGGCCACCGCCGCTGGTCACGACTAAGGGGTTCTCCCCAAGCGTGACAGAATGGACTTAGGATCACCGATGCACTTCCTGATCATGGAGACATGGAACACCCGATCAACCGAAACTAGTTAACTAGGTAAACACAACTCGTATTAAACTTTGCAAACCCTTTGAAAAATTTCATAGATACCCACACAACGAGGACTTAACTTCCCTTTCTTGCCAAATCTCATCACCATTTGCATGGGTGAAATTTTGAAATACACCTTATCACCTTCTTCAAATTCTAAGTCCCTCCTCCAAATGGTAGGCATAAGACTTTTGCCGGCTATAGGATTTTTTCAATGCGTTCCGTATCATATGAAATTTCTCTCAAGTTCTATAAATCAATTCGGGACCAAAGAGTGAAAATTCACCCACTTCAAACCATCCAATTAGATATCTACATCTCCTACCATACAATGCCTCAGAAGGATCATGGATATAGTTGAATGGTAACTATTTTTATAAGAAAACTCAACCAAAGGCAAGTGTTTATCCCAATTTCCCTTGAAATCAATTACACAAGCTCTAAGCATATATTCAAGGGTTTGAATAGTATGCTCCGCTTCACAATTCGTTTGGGGATGAAAAGCGGTGCTTAACTTCACCTTTGTACTCAACCCTTTTTGGAATGAACTCCAAAACCTAGATGTGAATCGTGCACCCCTATCCGATATGATGGATAATGGAATACCATGACCACACACAATTTCATCTATGAAGATCCTAGCATAATCCTCAGCCGAGTAAGTGGACTTGACGGGAATAATATGAATGGATTTGGTCAACCTTTCCATAACCACCCAAATAGAGTCATTTTCCCTTTTAGTCCGAGGCAAACCTACCATGAAGTCCATATTAATGTCTTCCCACTTCCAAGTGGGAACTTGGATTTCTTCAAGTAAGCCATCTAGCTTTTGGTGCTCGGCTTTAAATTGTTGGAGTCCGAGTTCCTCTATATCCCCTTTTAAGCTATCCCACCAAAATACTTCCCTAAGGTCATGATACAACTTAGGAGAGCCCATATGAATTGAATAACGAGAAACATAAGCTTCCTCAAAAATTCTATTACTCAAATCATCAACATTGGGCACACACAATCTTTCTTGATACCTCAAAACACCCCCCCCCCCCAAGGAGAATGACTCTTTAAGCTTACCAAGAACCGATTCTTTCAACTCCATCAATGATTGATCAAAGTGTTTCTTAGACTTCACCTCAACCACCAAAGACGAAACGGAGTTAAGATTGACCATAAAACCACCATTTGGAGAGTCTTCAAATCATCAGATCCGGGGAGCACCGCCTAGAAGTAACATGGCATACCTGACCTCTAGGAGATCTTATACAAGCCCATAGTCATCATTCACCGCATTGTCATAGGTAAATTTAGCGGAAAATTTAAAACTTTCATAGAACATCATATGCTAGAACATCAAATTCAATATATAGATGAAATGTCATATTTATATAGTTAGACTCTAAGTTTCTTTTCCATCTTAGACTCAACATAATTAGAGTACATTAGGGACACGACACTTACAACATAAATCATAAGTACGATATTAAATTGACTTTACAGTAACTAGACATTAGGTTATCCTTGGACTTAAGAATTCCTTTACTTGAGCTTGGGAAACATATATCAAGATCCTTATCATTTAACGACATATTTAAAGCTACATAACCTACACTTTGTGTAAAAAGGTAGAGAAGAATTGAATTAGTACAACAATGCACTAAGTATGGCAACTATGCAAAAACATGCATTTAAAAGGGACATTTTACTTTAAAACATGCATTACGCCTTTGTGTTAAAATCTCATTAAACTTTGATACAATAGCATTAATACAATTCACATACTTTATATAGTCATAATCAATGATCATACATCATATAAAATCACATATATAGCATTTAAGACATTTTAGAGTCATACTACAGTAAGCATACTAACTTTACAGTGAAATCTTATCCCTTACAGTGAACTTATTTTCATTAACAAGTAACCCTCTAGTGATACTTGGTTTAATGCATCACTTTAGGACACAAGGAATCATACATACATCTTACATAAGCCAACATATACCATCATAGAAGTATAGTACACCATAAACACATTTAAGTCAAGACCATAAGGACACTACAATGAACTTTATTCACATTGCACATAGAACATTATAAGACCTTACTCACAATCCCAATCTAAGCCTCCTAGTGAAATGCACATGTGAAACCCATAACCTCACACATACAGAGTAAACCTATCATAAGACCACAAGCCTTAACATATACTTCATATACCAAACATAATACTATAGTCAACTACATACACTTCAAATAGGACCTTAGTCACATACTCATATTAGAACTTCATATCATGCATATCATCACATCATGTAGACACTAACACAATGTCATGCAAGAGAACCATAGACATATGTACATACATTAGCGACCTGTCTAGGACTCCCTTAGCGAGCTACTTATGTAATGCATAGGTGGGTTCATTATTTCCACCTATCCTAAGTAACCTCCCTTAAGTCATCCTAGTTAGGGTCCTAGTCATTTACTTCCATTGTCCAATTTACTACAGGGAAACTATAGCCTTAACCGACACTAATACCATGGGTGCTAAACATGGAATTTGGTGTCATCCTCTCACACCAAAAAGAGGGCATCTTACTTGCCAAGGTAAGACATCAATATCAAGTTCCCTTTCATTGAAAAGCCTTTATTACATTACTTTATAAAACATAGGCCTTAGGAGATTTACTCCTCATATGCTTAGCTCATAGGTCATAGATGAGAGTTCCCAAACCTATATCATGTGAGAAACCCTATCACATGGACATAGCATATGTAAAGCATCATTTAGTTTAGGGTACCCTTGAGAACACCTTTCAAGTGCCCCTCTATTTACTAAATCATCATTCATGTGTGTGTGTAGATTTAAATGTGAGCAAACCTTTCACATAACACATTATAGCCACACATATTCATACTTCATTTCATTCGTGTATAAGTGTACAAGTGTAACTATATGAGAAATCCTTTCATATAAACACATTTAGACACTAGTTGTAATCATACTTCATCATACCATATACTTCACATTATATTATAGCATATAAGACATGTTCATTGCATACTCATGCATTCATATTCATGTACATAGGAAAACAAACCTAGGAACTATCCTATAAAGGTACACATGTGCAATGCATAGACAATGTCCCATACCATTACCCATACTAGTAGACCTATCAAGTCATCCTAGTTAAGGGAATACATAACATGCTTCACATACATATACCTTATATGCATAGTAGTAGACATTAGTGCATATGACAATTACCCTTTCATTTAGACACCATGAACCTTTACTACTTTTAAGCATGCATGAAGTGTGAGTGTATGTGTACAGTCGTCAACATGATCACATAATGGCTAACAACAACACACTGAGTCAGCCACCCTCTTAGGACCACAATACACATATATACACACAACACAATCTAGCATAGGAGACAAGCTAACTTCATATTACACTTAAGACTGCTAACCTTTGATGTTCACACTTTCACATAGGGGTACATAGTCAAGCGATTATTAGCCATTATGACATATGAATGGCAGCACCTAAACTTCACCCTAGCAAGTTCATTCAATCATAGAATACATAATCAAAACCTAGGACATGCTACTAGATTAAGAAATAGGCATAAACTTCACATAGAGTAACCATCATAATTAAAGCCTAATATATCATCAAGTTGCCTCAAGGCCATAATCAATACATATAAATTGGCAATAAAGTAAAAACTGCCACCATAAGTGGACCATACCACACAATGCCATAAAATACCAATGCTACCATCAATACTATAAGAAAGTAAATGAGAAGAGTAGACCTTACCAATTCATCAACCGTTTGTCAGTAGCTAATTTTACTTTGACATAAATGAAATCATGCATAAGTCACTACAAGATCATGCTACTAACAAGTACACTACATCAACAATACACTATAAAGTAGAGAGACATAAATCACTTACTAGTATTCCTTGCATTGATCATCATGATCAAAATTCATAATATACCAATAATACCAATATAGGGTAGTATATAAAGACATAATAATCAAGTCTAAATCATACTTCATCTACACATGAACTTAGATCACCTTATGTACATAGCATTGTAAATCTACATGCTAAGATAATGTAAATCAATCCTTACCAACACTTCTTTGTTTTTATCATCAAATATTCATACCCACAATTCATAAATAATATACAAGTAAGGCAGTAGCTATTATAGAGTCAATGTTACAGTGAATGCCATATATTAACTAAAGATAGGAAGTAGAGATCAAGTCTTTAAGCATCAATCGACATTGATCCAATATAAAATAATTCATCATCACATTACAATGTAGGCACTAGGTATAAGGAATTCAACATGCTAGAATCATAATTCAATCAACTTCAAGATCACAAAGCCCATAATTAGGCTAAAACGATAGTTTGAAGGGAGCATGGGTTCATCATGCAATTGGGTTGAAATCCACGTTAAAATCAATATATTATCATAAATTCATCCTGCTAAACCCTT
The DNA here is from genome assembly GCA_016801875.1 of Solanum sitiens. Lineage (NCBI taxonomy): Eukaryota > Viridiplantae > Streptophyta > Magnoliopsida > Solanales > Solanaceae > Solanum > Solanum sitiens. The sequence goes on along the minus strand of JABWTJ010000784.1, from coordinate 57,997 downwards.
TGAAAACTTTTTGAGAAAGAACCCATGGCTAGATTGAAGAAGAAGAGATTTGATGATGAAACTTCTTTGAAAACTTTGAAAGGAAATCTCTAGATGGAAGATTAAATAGAGATGAAGGATCACCATACCTTAATGTAAAAGAATACCTCTAAAACATGGTGAATAACCAACGGAAATACAAGCTCCAAGCTTTTCTTGAGCTTCACCTTCAATGGAGGTTCTAGAGAGAGTTTGGCTTGGGAGGGAAGTCTAATTTTTGTGAATTGAATAGGGAATGGGTTGTCATGTTTTTGATCACTTAAATACACCCAAATATAACCAAATAAAACAAGTAGGTTCAGGTTAGCACGTGGGGTGAATTTCCCATTCACCCCATAATAAAACAGCGTGCATGGCAGTGATGCTACAACCTGTATCGACGGACCCATCGACGCCCAATAGGTCCATTGCCAGACCGTACTGCAGGTGTTGTTTGGTTTTGAGGCTTGAAAACACCCTTAATCCATCACCAAAATAAGTTTTCATCGACGCCTCACCATAAACGGGCCATTGGTGGACTCACAAGCCGTCCTTTGTCTTCGTCGATCGACACAGCCATGGTAGTGTCTCGACAACCTTTGGATCCTCCTTGAGGGCCTCTTGCGGGGCCATTGGTGAGTCGTACCCAGATGTTTCCAACGTAAATATATACCTTAACATTTCAAGGACCTTCCACATCATCTTCACCAAAAACGAACATGTAAAATACATCCAAACATGCAAGGTACACTCAAGACATACATGTACGTCTCAAGGGCTAACATTCGAACGTCTTGGACGTTCTTGGAAGTTTGACCTCCAAACTTCATGAAACTTAATATAATGACTATAAACATCATTATTACTAACATAATTACCTCATAAGCTCATACAAATATAATCACGTATAGACACATGAGGCACATAGGTGACTAGTCATGGAACATCTTAGTCATCCCTTGACGTTTGACTTCCAATTTACCTAAATCTTTAGACACTGCCTAAAAGAAACATTATAAACCATTATAGGAACTTAGACCCTTATGACCAACATGTTAGGTTATAGACACCCTAACTCATTTTGGGGTTTTACAGTATCCCCCACATGGGAACATTCATCCTCGAATTACTCTTGAAACACTTTAATCATAACAAGGACATAAATGAATCATAGAGAAGCTCACAATATTCATGAAATTATCACATAGAAATCAATGCACCAAACTTACAAGGAACACAAACTTCACACCACTTAGTACTCAATGCAACACAAGCAACCCACATTTTCACTCATCCTTCTGCGAATAATAACATGGTCATTAAATTTCACTTTGTTAAGATTTCATCATATATGATCATAAATAGGCAGATTCAACAATACTCAAGAAACAATTAGGCACCCATCTTTCAGTGCAGATAGACTTGAGTAAGATAGGTTGACGATGGATTCTTATTAGTTAGGCATAATGTCATGGGACCATACTCAATCATACCATGCTTAATTATGTTTTAGGGAGGAATGCCCTTCTTATCAATACACTTACATGTCTCATGAGTTCATACCCAAGAAAATGCACAAAGGTCAACTTTATTGTAACATGAGAATTTCTCAAATTTTAACCATGGCATGCTCGAAGATTCTTCCTGGTGAAGTCAAAATGGTAATTCACACCACATAATCCCAACAATACGAAGTCATTTAACAAAATTTCAATTTCTAGCATCTCACTAGCTTTCATAAACATGTATCAATTTTGGAAAATAACACAATTTACAGGCACACACAAGGACACTTAGCTAAACTTCTCTTCACTTTTCAATAGCGAGCCTACAATCATGCTTTCCAAATCGTAGAAGTCACATAATATTCAAGGGATTCAACATTTTTCATTTTAAAGAGGTTCAATTTCTCATTATAAGGTTCAACCTTACACCTCTAAAGTGACTTTAAACATGCTTCTTACCCTATCTCATGAAGTTAAATGCACAACTAGCATATTAAGATGCACACTCAACATGCGAAAACATGTTTTTGTTCAAAATTGATTTTCAAGTACTTTAGAATCATCAAAATATGTTTAACATAGTGTCAATCAAGACATACCAAACATAGGGAGAACATGCAATTCGTATTTTATGAAAGACTACTATCATGAACAAGCTTACTAACAATTCATTAGTTTCAAGCTCAAGTAAGAAAAGAAGGACAAGGTAGTCAATATCTACAGCCTTACTACTCCATCACCATCCCACACTTAGGGTAAACCCAATTAAGAGAAATTTAACCCAACCTTAAGAGGATCTTAACCTATCAACTTCAATTCTCATCACTTAAAAGTGATCACCATTTTAGAATACCTTACAGTAACTCAACCTAGGAATACCAAAGGCATTCTAAACTTTATCTTCTAGGCAAAATATCCCCAATCATCAAGTTAGGTCATACTAGTCAACCACATAACGTTTTAAACAATACCATAGACACCAAGGTCATAGAACATTTAGGGGAAACAATAGAAGAGACTTAACCATAAGGACTCTTTATTTTACAACTACTCTTGTCTAGGCCCTTTATATTAGGACAATCTTTAACCTTGTGGCCACTCTTTCCACATCCAAAGCAATTGTCCGTCCCAACAAGGCACACACCATAATGCTTCTTAACATACTTTCCTAAAGTTGGCTTCTTAGTTGGTGAACTAATACCTCTTCCCTTTTGAGATATAGGGTTAGACACCCTATAATCACGAGCCTTGGGAAATTTTGATGGAACTTGATTGAAGAAACTCTTCTTAAATCTAGGCTTATGTTGAATTTCCAACCTCCCCTCTAAAGAACCACCATCATAAGACTTGACCCTCTTTGCCTCTCTATTCTTCCTCCTTAACCTACTTTCTTCCTCTTGTTTAGCATGAACCATTAGACTAGAGGTATTCATATTATCATGTAAAATAGACAAACGACATTCTTTTACCAAGTCTTTAGACACTCTCGTAAGAAAGAGACTCATCTCATCCCTTGGTTTTGACACCAAGGATGGAGCATACTTGTCACGCCCGATGAGTACACCCCATATGTAACCGGCATCGTCGTCCTCTTAGAGGACTCAGATAAGCCCTTAGCATTTGTCATAACATGTGATTAGTTAAAATTACGAAAAAATTAAAACGTTTATATTCTATTTGAAGTTTACTTAGACTTAATACGTAACATTCATAATGACATACGATATTCTAAAAACTTGTATCATATATATAAAATGATCTAAAGAGTACGAATCTGGACTTAGCCAATAAATAGTAATTATGCCATACAGGCCTTAATACAAAACAATCCAATGAACATAAATGGAAATAGAATATTCTTAAAATCTACTAATGTCTTCATAAGCTGGAATAAGAAATATAGCATCCCCGAACATGAGGACCTACCAATACTTGGAGAAAAAGTTCAAAGCTTCTTCAATCGACCTTCTAAATCTTCAATGGCCAAACCCTACATTTGTAGTAATATAAAGTACTGGGGTTAGTATGTCAAATGTACTAAGTATGGGTATATGCACATAACAACTAAGGACATGCATGAAAAAGGATCATTTATCATTTCTTTAGAAAGCATGCTAAGTTATGTGAATGTCTTCAAAGCACATATCATAGAACATATACAAGTTAAGGACTTCATCAACATACAACATGATCATAATCAAAAACATATTATCATACAGTCATGTTAACATTCATATGCAATAGATCACATATACATAACATACAAAACACTTAATAATGATCCCATCTCCAACCTACAAGTGCAATGGTCGTGTGAAGCCCAATAACCCCACACAACCAAGTAGATAAGATAAGAGATCAGGAGTATAACTTTTCTTCATATAACTTGTAACATAAGTAGTAATCACTTCATATAACAATATAACCCAATCACATATTCATCATTATGACCAAGATCATATAAGAGTAACATCATGTATGCTTATCATATATATTTCATGTTATCATATTACATCAGAACAATCTCCTAGGACTTCCTTTAGAGTCAACTGGTGCAATGTCTAGGTAGAGTCCCATACCTCCATCTATACTAAGTAGACTCCTCAAGTAACCCTAGTCAACGTCCATTTACTTGTATTTCATTTTACATGAGGGAACATTCTCCTTAACCAACAAAGACCATGTGAGCTAAACATTAAATCCAGTGTTATAAAACCCCACATCAAAAGAAGGTGGTCTACCGCCAAAGTAGAATCTAACATAACATAGCTTTCTAGGTGGATCCACTAGCTAGTATCCTATGGTGGCAACATAGATCAAGAACTAGGATATGTATTAGAGACCCATAGTTCCACATTACATGGAAGCCTCAATCTTATGAGAGTAATTATGACTCACCTTCTAACTATGGAAGGGACACCTCTCATATCTAGTTCATCGATGCTTAGCTTAAGTCCCTTTCTTGAATAAACTTTAAGATGTCTTTTATCATAAAATTATCATAGGTCATAGGAGATTAACTCCATATATAAACATGATCATGAGCTCTTTAGAATTAGATGATAATTTTCTTTCATCAATAACCCTTTGTATGTGAGATTAACATATCATAAGCACCTTATGTAAAGCATACAAGAGGATATCATAAGCTTGCATTTTCGTATTCTTATCATGATTTCACAATTAACATGGTTGTAGCCCGACATATATATACATAGCAACACAATACATATTAACATAGCATATCATCATCATAAATAGGCTAGCATAACCATCATAGAGCAATCACAACTTTAGAAGAGCTTCCTCTTGCTTCCAAGAACCTTATTCAAGAATTTACGTTCAACTTACAACATTCATAACTATAACGTAGTGAAATACTCAATAGCATAATCAAGAACAACTCTTCAAATCATATAAGAGATCAATTCATATAAGGGAAGATTCATTTAAGAGTTCATTCTAGTCTTAGTTCCCATCCCTACGTTTACATGTCATCTAGTAGTAGCGACAACCATATGTAACCATCATCTAAATAAGAACATGCATCAAACGAGATTCAAACATTACAAACCCAATATTCAATAATTCATGTGAGATCAACCATAAAAACAATTATTTTTCATCGGAAATCATGAATCTAGAGTTAGGAACAAAATCCATGTGGTAGAGTAAAAACCCTAGTATTTGAAGTTTGTGAAAACTTGTCTTGAAAGGACCTCTTGGGGAAAGGAACCCTAAGAGTGAAAAACACATACCTTATAGATGAAGAATCCACAAAAATTGGATGAAAAGCTTGAAGTCTTCGTCTTCTTCCTTAACCTCTTCTTGTTCTTCAATTGGATTTGGAAAAGAGAGTGTTCTTGAGAGAGATGAGAGAAAACTTATTTGATATGATTTGGAACGTGTAAAAGTAGTATAAAACTGACCTAATATCCATATATAGTCTTCCTATGAATTACCCAAATACCCTCCACACTTAAATGAGTCTTTTTATAAAGTTAAATTACCAAAAATATGATTTTAACGACTCTGGGAAGTGGCTGCGCGTCGCGGAGCCACTTTCCATTATTTTTCTGAACTTTTTTGTTCAGGCAGTGAGGTGCGTGTTAGCTGATGTACCGTGGTTATACGGTACTTTCAATGCTTTTTCCTTAAGTTTATTGTGTGTCTAATGCCTTTTGGTATTGGTTTTAATGTAATTTTCTCTTTGTTTTCAGGAAATCTGTCCAGAAGGAGAACGTGAGAGTTTGTGCTGAAAATTGCAGATTTGGCAACCTATGGACCATCGACGGTCTGTCGTGACCTCTACGGTCCGTAGGTGGCCACCGTCGTAAGAAGAAGAAAGCTGAGAAAAGAAGTTGGGGAATTCTGACCAAGTGTAGGGCTACGGAGGCTCTCGATGGTCCGTCATAGCCACGACGGACCGTCCTGCACATCCTTCAACATCAACAGAAAGAAGCCCCAGTACCCATCTTCAGAAGATTCTAAGGTGGAACGACGGAGGGCCTCGACGGTCCATCGTTCCAGTCGTCGACTCAGACGCATTTTTTGGATAGATTTTCCTTAAATAGGTTTCCCTCTTTTACTAGGATTTTAGTATTATAAATACCTGTAAATTCCTCATTTTTGGGGTTAGACTTTTGGATTTTTTTTTGTTTTATTGTTCTAAGTATTGAATTCTGGGATTTTGGAAATTACTCTATTTTCCGGAATCGTTTGTTGCAAGTTTTTGATTAATTCAAGTAATTTTCTGGATTATCTTCAATCTCATCAAAGTAAGTGCATGAATTCTTATCTAATTAATATGAATTGTGTGATTATTAACATGGGTAACTAAACTCCATAACTAGGGTTGTGGGAACCATGTGTAAATAACAAGGTAAAATCTAACTAAAATAACACTTCTCGAATAATGTCTTGCATGTATTGATAATTCTTTCATTTAGAAGTCTTTTTAACGGTGGCCAACGTTAGAACTCGCCTTATTGCTACTTGCCGGACCAAGGAGGTAGATAATAAGAAAAGAATTATCAACGTAGATTTAGTATATACTATCTAATAAGCTAGTGTTGGTTGGTGCGAAGTAACAACTAAGCAAAATATCGATTATGATGCTTAATATGAGGTAAAGGTAAGGTTTAGTAAAGCATACACACGTAGCTGGACCAAGGTGCAGAGAGAAATTTCCTATTTTCCGGACCAAGGAATTAGGGATACATAACTTACCACATTGCATGCAAGATATTAGGAAAGGTTTGTTATAGCTAAAATTACCGAGTTATGAACCTATGGGGAACACTTAAGCCCTAGTTAGTTTAATTACTTGATAAAAATCAAATCTTTGAACGTGTCATTTGTTTACGTAGAATTAGCTAATTACATTTGTTATTCAAAACCCCCCTTTTTGTTATTTGTTTTCGGAAAGTACTTGACTAAATAAGAGTAATAGTAGGTTAAAGTTAAGTCTAAATCATTTTCCTCGTGGGATCGAACTCAACCTTATAGTTGGGTTCTTTACTTGATACGACCGCTTATAATTCTTTTCGAGAAGTAAATTTGAGCATATAAAATTTTGGCTCCGCTGTCGGGGAAAGTGGCTTTTGGATTAACTTTAAGCTTATTACTGAAGTTTAGTCAATATTTTCCTAATTTTACTTTTTTTGTTGTTGTTTTTGTCTCTTGCAGATTTAACTTCCGTGTATGCCAGTTAAGCGGAGTAGAAGAGAACCCATACTTCCACACGACCTCGAATTGAAGCGTTCACTATGCAGTATGACTCAAAACTTGGGTATTAACGATGATGATCTCAACCAGGACATTCGAGCTCCGGTTGATGCTCATGGTCAGTTATTACTTGAAAATCGAGGGGAAGATGAAATACGGAGGCAACCTCCCGCTTCACGCCCTCAAGGGTATTATAGGGGATATGATAACATTACCGACTCTGATGGGCCACTTGTGTTACCTCCCCTACCACATGGTCATACGTTCGTGGTAACTAGTAGTCTGATGCAAATGCTCACCGCTAGAGGTTTATTTTCGGGGCTATGTTCTGAGGATCCACATGCTCACATCGCCAAAGTGAGGTCGGTGTGTAAGAGTTGTGTAGGGAGGCCTGATTTGAATATGGACGTAATTGGGTTGAGAGTGTTTCCTCTCTCACTGATGGGAGAGGCCGAAATAATAAAGCATGGAGTACTAGGAAGTCAGATACTGGGAGAAACACTTTTGCAGTACAGTCCATACACAACCCAGCCACAGATGAGATTAGTGAAGAGATGGCTCAAATGAGAACTGAGCTTGGGTTAGCGTTGAAACATGTCACTGGGGGTGCATAAAAGGTAAATGCGATGAACTACTTGTCTAAACCATCACCGCCGACTGATGAGTATTACTATGAGGAGGACTCTTATGTGGTAGCTGAGCAGACGGGGGGGGGGGGGGGGGTTTCGACCAAACGCTCAAAGCTCCAATCAGGAGAATTGGCGCCAAGGTCAAGGAAACCAAGGTCGGAACTATGGTAATTACAACCGAAAGGGTCATTATGTCCGAGATGGGAATTACAACCGCGGCAACAACTTCAACCGAGGTAACTATGGTAACAGAAATGATAGGAGTGGGCCCTATGTTCCACCTCAAAATTGTAAAGTTACTCCTAGGGATGGTGGAGGTAGTATGGTGCGAGTTGAGGATATGTTGCAGAAAATGAGAAGGAGGATCGATGCTAATGATGAGCACACTAAAGATTTGAGGAGTGACTTAGCGAGTACTGGGAAGAAAGTTGATACACATGCAATCTCGATCAAGCATCTTGAGTTGCAAATCGCCCAATTGTCTTCGACTGTGAACCCACGCCAACCGGGCACTCTTCCTAGCAACACTGTCCAAAATCCGAAAAATGATGGACATTGTATGGCAGTCACAACTCGAGGTGGTAAACAAACCATTGACCCACCGATGCCATCTGGAGTAGAAAAAGTGATAAGAGGTGATGATGAGGTATTGGAGGTTAGTGGTGAGTTAGGTGATAAAACGGAGAAAGAAGCTGAGGTACCCAGAAGGTGACCCCTATGCCTAGACCACCACCTCCATTCCCACAAAGGTTAGTGAAAAAGACTGAGGATGGTAAATACCGGCGTTTTATCAATATGTTGAAGCAGCTGTCCATCAGTGTCCCTTTCATAGAAGCTCTTGAACAAATGCCCGGTTATGCCAAGTTCATAAAAGATATGGTTACCAAGAAAAGTTCGGTCAGTTTTAAGGATGATAATAGAATGCAGCATAGTAGTGCTATTGCTACAAGGTCTCTAGTGCAAAAGAAAGAAGATCCGGGTGCCTTCACTATTCCATGTACATACGGGTTATTACACTTTGCGAAAGCATTATGTGATCTTGGGGCAAGTATAAATCTCATGCCTCTCTCTATTTACAAGAAGTTGGGATTGGGTAACCCAAAGCCCACTGCGATGCGGCTACTGATGGCCGATCGAACGGTGAAGAGGACTATTGGGATACTCCACGATGTGTTAGTAAAGGTGGAGTCATTCATATTTTCGGCCGATTTTGTGATTCTTGATTGTGAGGTAGATTTTGAGGTGCCTATTATCCTTGGGAGGCCATTCTTTGCTACAGGTAGAGCCTTGGTTGATATGGAAAAAGGGCAAATGAAATTTCGGTTGAACAATGAAGAAGTGACTTTCAACATTTGTAGGTTCATGAGACAGAGTGGTGAACTCCAATCAATATCTGCCATATCTTAAGGAGTTGAAAAGTCATCTGAGGTACAAATAGAAGAACGCCTAGGTGTAGAAGCACTAGCGGCAGTGATAATGAATTTTGATAGTGATTGCATTAAAGATTATGGGTCATAGGTCGCGGTACTTTATCGAGGTGATGTTCGGTTTAAACAAAAGAAATTTGAATTAGATATGAAACATCGCAAATCTCCACCCACGAAACCATATATACAAGAGGCTATGAAATTAGAGCTTAAGGCTCTACGACCTCATCTGAGGTATGTATTCTTGGGAAAAGGTGACACTTTGCCGGTAATTATTGCATCAGATCTTAATGTGCATCAAGTTGAGAGTTTGGTGACATTGTTTAAAAAGTTCAAAAGAGCTATTGGGTGGACTATTACGGATATTATTGGGATCCCTCCCGGTATTTGTTTGCATAAAATCCAACTCATGCCCAATCATAAACCAAGTATTGAGCACCAGAGACATTTAAATCCACCTATGCAAGAGGTCGTGAAGAAAGAAATCATTAAGTGGTTGGATGCTGGAGTGATATATCCAATCACCGATAGTAGTTGGTTATGCCCTGTTCAGTGTGTACATAAGAAAGGGGGAATGACTGTGGTCTCCAATGAGAAAAATGAGCTTGTTCCGATGAGACCGGTACTGGATGGAGGGTATGTATGGATTACCGGAAATTAAATGCATGGACCGAGAAAGACCATTTTCCTATGCCCTTCATGGATCAGATGTTGTATAGACTTGCAGGAAAGGGGTGGTACTATTTTCTTGATGGTTATTCGAGTTATAATCCGATTTCTATTGCACCGGAGGATCAAGAGGAAACCACCTTTACTTGTCCATATGGGACCTTCGCGTTCAAGAGAATGTTGTTTGGGTTATGTAATGCACCCGCCACATTTGATGTCAATATTCTCCGATATTGTGAAGGACACTATTGAGGTGTTTATGGATGATTTTTCTGTGGTTGGTGACTCCTTTGAGCGGTGTTTGAGTAATTTGTCCGAGGTTCTTAAGAGGTGTGAAGACTGCAATCTTGTCCTTCATTGGGAAAAATGTCGCTTCATGGTGAAATAAGGTATTGTATTGGGCCATCGTATTTCAAAGAAGGGTATAGAGGTTGATCGAGCTAAAGTTGAGGTTATAGAGAGACTTCCTCCACCCATCTCTGTAAAAGGTGTGAGAAGCTTTCTAGGTCATGCGGGCTTTTACTGCAGGTTTATCAAGGATTTTTCAAAGAGACCTCTCACTTCCTAGTTTGCTCGGTGCTAAGCTAAATTCCCTTTTTAAAGTGTCTTTAAGTCATCCTTAACATTAGATTATAGTATAGGCCTTAAGGACTAACCCCTTGTATAATCATGATCATAGCTCTTAGGTCTAGAATGAGAACTTCCTTTCATCACAACCCAACATATAGTGAGATCATCACATCATAATCATAATAAGAAGGTACATAAGAGAATAACTGTAAATCTTGCAAGATCATACCCCTATCACCATCACACATTCAACATATTCATAACATGCTATCATATTCATCATCTCATCATCTTTCCATTCTATTAACATATTCATACTTAAATTGAACATCATCATCAAGAATAGACCAACATAATTGAAGTAAAGTATTCATGATCTTGAAAGTCTTACAAATAGCTTCCAATAATCTCATCCAAGATCATAACAGAAATTCAATGATCTTTAAACAACAATTCAATCCCCATTATCATATAATAGTAAACTATACAAGAATACATTCAATTATATCCCCCTTAATCATAAACCAACCTAGTTCACAAGTTAGGGTTAGGAGAAGAAGATGATTCATGGGTCTTTATAGGGATTTATGTAAACGTCTTAAGGGATACATCAATCTACACATAAATATACATAAATAGTTACTAATAATCGAATTAAGACAAAACAATTCAATTTAGAAAGAGGACCCATGAAATTGGATGAAAACTAGGCTTCTGAAGAACTTTGAAATCAATTTTTTGAAGAACCTCTTGGGGAAAGGGATCCCAAGAACGAATAGCTTATATACCTTGAGAATCATTGAATAATTGTGAAGAAATGTCTTGATATTGAAGCCCTAGAAAAAACGTGGTCTTCTTCAAGCTTCCAATGCTCTTCAATGGAGGTTGGGTAGAGAAAGAATTTAGAGAGAAGTGAGAGTGATATTGATTTCACTTTGGGGATTTGATTTGGTTGGGTAATAATGTATTAAAACATACCTAAAACAAATATATATCAATACCCAAAATTACCCAAAGCACTCCTCACTTAAGTGGGTCTTTTTGTGAAGTCAACTTGACTTAAAAACGACGCGATCAAATCTGGACATGGCTGACCGTCGCATGGGAACCTCCAAATATTTTGTCTAGAATCCGACTTGAGTCATTGATATTCGTGACAGCCCAGCGTCGCAAGTTTAAAATTTCCTTTTTTGTAATCGCTGCGCGATGTGCCACCACCCTAAAAAATAGGCCGTTCTGCCTTGCCAACGCTTGGTCCCTCCTCAAGGACACTTTGGGTGGTCCTTGGGGAGTCGTAACTAGAAATTTTGAATTTATATACATTATTTTACCTATTTAAATTATTTATACAATTATTAAACTTCATACGCCACACCCAAACCTTCAAAAGACATAAGGACGTCTACTAGTTAAATATCACTAGTTTCCGAACGTCAAGGTCGTCCTTTGACGTCTAGGATTTAATAATTCTAAATAAAGTTTATTAAATTAGTATAGGTATGGAAACATCATTTTGATCATTATTTAATAGGTGAGGCTCTAGTATAGATCATAGCATTTCCTGGGTGTACAGAAGGTATGATCATGTTACGAATGTGATAAATTGTGAGATGATGATGATAGGTGTGTGACTCTGTGGAATTGAAGGTAATTATCATGTAACATTTTATGACTATGTTATGAAGTAATGATCTCACATGATGTTGGTTTTGATTAAATGACATTCTCATCATATAACCTATGATCTATGAGCATGTTATATAAGGGGATAATCCCCTAAGGCCTATATTATTAACTAATGTTTATGAAACGCTTAAAAGTTCTTTAAAAAGGGAATTTGGCTTAGCACGGAGTGAACTTGACAATTAGAGATGTTCTGTCACATCCCGTGAAAACACTTTAGAAGATATGGCACTCTCGGAGTGCAACTGGCGTGCTAGACCTCTCGGATGTGTTATAAATGCCCTTATGTATCGTTCATCCCATATACATAGTGAAAAATAGTGCAAAATTAATATTTTTCACAAAACATTTTAGTCTTTAAAAAATCTTTCATATAAAACCATAGGAAATACTAAGTCTCAATCTCATCAAAGCTTAGACATAAGAGTACTTGGGACACGGCCCATACACAATACGAATATCATACTACTAAGTCTATTACAATACATCAATAAAAGATATAAAAGAAATCTATGCCCTCGAGTCAATTGAGGACATACTTCAACTTCACTTGAATGATGCTACCATCCAAGTCTTGCTTCCGAAATGCTCCTCACCTACCAACCACTATAGAGATAGATAAAAACATGAAATTAGTACAACCACATGTACTAAGTATGACATAATGCATAAAAATCATGAAAACGAATATTTATTGAAAATATGCATCTTTTGATTTAAATATCATTATATAATCATAAGAACGACATTTAACATCTTAGAAACACATAACAAATCATTTAATCAAATTATCACTTTTTTAGAAGCACATTACAGTGACTTCAACTAACTGTACAGTGAACTTCTTCACTATTACAGTGAAGTTGCTTACCTTCACCTAAGACACCTTCTAACATGTAATTATCCCACTAAAATCTATCCTAAGACTCACTTAAGCAACACAAAGAGCGACCACCCATACACCATCTCTAAGCACACCTAAACGATCCTCAAGACTAATAATGAGACACATACACACTTACAATACACCCAACACATAACCTGTATGACATGACATTCTCCTGGCCAAGGATATCAAAAGACTTACTTAAGTACTCCTAGAGAACGCCCATACACCCTCTTCAAGGTTACCTAAATAATACTTAAGACTTCCTAAGTTTAGATCAAGCCTAAAGAATCAACCAACTTCCCTAACTAGAGTCATTCTCAAGACTTCCATAAATAAGACATGAAGAGATCATCCCTTATGCCCTCTTCACACTTCAACTAAGGAATCCTTAAGTCACTCTAGATTAGGTACTCATTCATTTACATACTTCATAATATAAGCCATTAATTCATTAGTTCATTAAGAAACATTCATCACATAGAGGACATTCAAGTAATGGTCTTGGAGAAGACCTAAGGACTCTCACTAACATCTTCAAAGCCTATTGTTCAATGTCTAGATAGCGTCTCATACAACCATGGAATCCGGAGTTCTAACCTACTCCGATGAGGGTGTTATACTTGCCACTGGTAGAACTTAGCCACATCCTATGTTGGCACATGGTTAAGGAATATGAAGGGCTTACTTTGTATTCTAGCCTCATCCTTTAACTTGAACTACTTCCCTTACCATACTCACTCGGTGCTAGCCTTTGTTCTCATAGAGTAATTCACATTGAAGGTTCATACAAAAGGGTTCCATATTAAGTTCATAACCCGATTACATTTACCCCACCAAAGAGGTCTCCTAGGGCTGCCTTACAATGGCGACAAGAAGATTATCATGACTTTCCTAAGGATTGATATGATGTCGTTCCATCCAATCGACCTTAAGTCCATCATTCATTACATGAAGATACCATTACGACTTTCGACTTCATGTTTCATAACCTTACCACTAGGTTCAAGGATTGACATAAAGGACCCTCTTATCATCTTGCAAGGTCTCACATATCATTCATACATACAAGACTAAGAGGATTGATCATCCTATGTCATGACATCACATATACACATTCATACATGCATCAAGTAAGGGACACAAGTCTACCAAAACAAGACACAACGTACTTTACTTTATTACATATTACATGTCATTCTAGAAGCACATAGGAATAACCATTATCATCTTCTAAGTCATCCTATAACTACTATATCATCATCAATATAACCATAATAGACTCATATAGCCATGTAAGAACAATCATGCATCAACTCTAAGACTACACATATGAACACATAGTCGTAATTTAACATGATTACCTAAATATCATCAATAGAAGAACACATACTTTCACATTACTTCACATATAGGTAGATATGAGCATACTTGACATTATCAACTACACAAATCATCACATTACTTTAAGTAGTTTTTGACAAGGCCATGATAAACATAATATTTAAAATAACGCCGACAAGGCCACATCAATCCCATAACACCGCCACCATAAGTGGACCATACCAATCACAACATAATTGGAGAGATATAATACTTAAAATAAATAGAAATAGGGAAGTGTACCACCAATCCATTCTCTCCACTTCAATCCATGTTTAAATGATCCAAGTCAATACCATAAGGCCCTTACCCATGGCCATGAACATCAATTCAATGCATAAATCATAATACTCAATGAATCTAAGTCAATTAAATATATATTTATCAATCTAAGACCAATTAGATATCAATTTAATACAATTCTTACGTCATTAGATAACCCATAGAAAACTACACCATAATTCATATGCATTAAGTCAATATCAAGTAACGCATAAAGTAGTCAAAAACTAGGGTTCATAAATTACATGAGTTCATAGGTTAATTAAGTTAAAATCATCTAAATAACAACAATTCAATCAATATTCAATGATTAAAAACCTTTAATGCAAGAACCCATGGATAAATCATAAAATTGAACAAGTTCATCTTTGAAAACTTTAGAAGACTTTTTTGAATTTGGGCTCCTTTAAGAATAGAGTTTCAAGGATCAAAAATCATACCTCAATGATTTTAATCCTCCAATTTGATTAAGAATCTCCACTCAAATCTCCAATTCAAGCTCTTCCTTGAGTTTTAGCTTTAATAGAGTTCTAAGGAATTTCTAAGGGATTTTGGGGTTTTGATTTTGAAGAATGAATTCTTCGAAGTGTTAAAGACTTATATACATGTCTAAAATACCCAAAAGACCCTCAAGTAACCGACCTTTCTCTTATTTGGACGTGGGGTGAATTTACAACTTCACCCCTCAACTTATAGTGAAGCTGCGCAGAAATATCCTCACAGACGGAAGGACCGTCAACGGCCTGTCCCTTGACCAACGGACCATCCTGCTGGTCAGTGGTTTGGGACTGAGGCTGGTATTTGACCTCTCCTTTACCACACGTAAGTTTCATTCAATGAGACTGACCCACTGGGCATCGATTTCCATACGTAAGTTGGCTGTCTTGGACAACTTTGGCTCAATGAAAGGGTCCTTCCTGGATGGTCCTTGGGGATGTTTGCCTGGATGTTTCCAACCCAAATATGCTCGTATATGATTTTAGGACCTCTCACATTAATTTCACCCAAAAATAACACGTAAAACTTGATGAAACATGCCAAGACCCACAAGGTCATTTCACGGCACATCTTTCGAACGTCATGGACGTTCTTGGACGTTTGACCTCCAAACTTCACGAAACATGACAAACTGCCTACATACACCATAATAAATAATTTAAGGACCTTATGACCTCATAAATCATACATAAAGACATTTAACCACATTTGAGGCATTTAGGTGACTTAGTTGTCGAACGTCTTAGTCGTCCCTTGACGTTTGACTTACAATGCACCTAAAACTCTAGACACTGCCTCAATACAATATTATAGACCATTTTAGGACTTTATAACATCATTACCACCATGTTAGGCTCTAGCTTCACCTAAGTTATTTTCGGGATCTTACATGATCCTTCCCAAAGGAATAGAGGTTCACACTATGTCTCTCATGAGGTGGAAAGTACAATGCTATTTGTCATAAAGAGGGTTTTAGTAACAAACTCCTACTTCCTTAACTATTTGTCCCCATAGAAAACATAGCTAGTGGATCCACGTAGACGGTATTATGATGTATACGTCTTACCTTGGAAAGTAGGATGCCCTCCCTTCGGTTTGAGGGGTTGACACCGGATTCCATGTTTAGCTCAATGCTATCATGTCAGTTATGGCATATTTTCCCGAAAGTAAAATGAATGAATTAAAGTACAAGAATTCATAATTACTAGGATGACTTTAGAGTCGTACTAGTGTAGGTAAGGTAATGTGACTTTACCTATACATTGCACATGTGGACCTTGAGGGCATTCCTAGAATGGTTTCTTTATATACATATGAATGAAAGGCATAATTGTGATTCTATATCATGTTTGTCCCATATGATATTGCATTCACTTGGTATACATGATTTTGGTCTAAATTGTTATGTATCAGGTTGACTACACTTGTTATGTTGTCTTATGATGTAAAGGGAATGCTTATGGTCACTGTTCTAGTTTACTTAGTTTATGTGGGGTTATAGGGCTTCACATAGACATTGAACTAGTTGACTTGAATTGGGGTCATGGTTAAGGTATTGTAATGTGTTTATGAAATGTTGCTTATGGATTTATTATGATGTTTCTCATGAACATGAAATATAAAAATATCTTCTTGTGATTATGTTGTGGACTTGACTATATTCCGTGAATGTGCATGAAATCTTATAAAGTAACTTGGCATGCTTATAACTTAAATGTCCCTTTGTGCATGTTATCAAATTGTTTACATGCATATATCCATACATAGTACATGTGATTTGTACTTACCCATATTCTCTCTATTTCTACAATTATGTAGGTTCGGGCCACCGAATAGTTTCAAGGACAAAATTAAGGAAGCTTGGATCGATTCCCTAGTTGGTGAATCCTCAAGTCTGAGGACGAAGCCTTTCATTCTAGTTCTTAATATTTTATTAGTGTAAAGACTTTGTTCTAATTCCTAAATTGTAAAAACTATGTTGTATTCTCTTATGAGACATTTGGTATTGTTGTAAGGGCTATGTCCCAAATCTTGTACTCCTATAATAGATTGTTATATGTGAGACGATTGTAGACAATTTTTGATAAATGAGAAGTCTATGTAAATTTCATATGTAATGTTTTAATATTTCCGTATTTTTCTTTACCTATGAAATGCAATGATGCATGCTAAGGGCTTGTTTAAGGCCTCTTTGAGGACAACATCGGGGGGTGATTCCCGGTCGTGACAACATCGGGGAGCACATAAAACTTATTAGCCATTAAAAGAGTTACAAAAGATAAAGTGGCACCGGGATCTAGCAATGCATAAATGTTAATTGAAAATATTTGCAATATGGCGGTGACAACATCGGCATAATCTTCTTGATCACGCCTAGATTTAAGAGCATAGAACGTTTTTTCTTAGGAGTATCAAAATTTAGAATACTCGATTGTGCGTGATTACTCTCCTTTCCTTGATTCTTGGGCATGGGATAATCTTTAACCATGTGACATCTTTTTCTACAACCAAAACAGTTATTCCTTCCCATTAAACATTTACCCACATCCTCATTTTGACATTTGTTATATTCTGGGATGTCACTTGAAGAACCACTACCTTTTCCCCTTGTGTCCTAGGGTTAGACACCCTATCCTTACGAGCCTTTGAGACATTTGGAGGAGCTTGGTGGGAGAATCTGTAACGACCCTCAAAATGAAGTAAGTCAAACTAGAGCTCCACATGAGTTTAATGAGTTAATAATGTGTTTAAATTGTGCATTTTAGCATTAGAAGTCAGTTTGTGAAGTTTGGAATTCAAACATCAAAGGACGACCAACACGTTCAGAAACTAGCCTTGTGTGTGTGCTAGTGTATCATTCTATGTTCTATGTGTTTATGTGTGTTGTATGGAGTCTAAAATTAGTGGTGATGACGCTAGGACCTTCAGGGACATATTTAGGGCAAAACATCGTGGTTCGACTCCCCTGGGACCACCCTTAGGATACCCAAGGAGGACCCAAAAATTGCCCCAACCCGAAATTAGAAATCAAATTTTCAAAACCCTCAAAAGTTCTTCTCTCCCAAGGTTGAGCTTGGGTTCAAGGTTTTGGACGTTATCTTCACCAAATCTCGTGAATTTCCTCATTTTAAGGTATGGTAGTTCATCCTTGACTCATCTTCCATTCAAGGAGCCCATTTAAAGACTTTTCAAAAAGAATTTTCAAACTCCAAACTCTTCTATTTTTGACTCTAAGCATGGGTCTTGAATGAAAACGTTTTAATGAGTGTAATATTATATTAGTCAATTTGATGATTTTAAGATCAAAAACTCAATAAACCCATGCTCATTCAATTTCTCAACTTTTGCTTCTGAAGTGGGTTTAATGTAAATTATTAGATAATGTTAGAACTATGATTTTATTTTTGTTATATTTTGATTACCTACTGAATTAAATTGCTTTATTATGATAAATTGTTGGTGATATTGAGAATACGTGGTAAAGGCTTGGATGAAGGGTGAGTTGTTCTAATCATGCTTAGTTCTTGTTATGAAATGATCTTTAGTGGTATGATCCACATTTGGTGGCGGTGTTTACTTGATGTTTGTGAATATATATATATATATATATATGTTTATTGTGTTTTATGGCCTTGAAGGAATACCATGTGAAGTGAGGTGATGATTGTTACGTTTAAGAATGATGTTCTTTAGGAAGATGAAAATGTGTATCTTGAAGATGTTAGGTCTAAATTAAGTATATGTTTATCCGAGGCATGATAATGTGTGAAGTATGATGAATGTGGGTATGATCATGTTTAAAATTCAAGTTATGAATATGGTGACTATGTGCAAGGTGTGCTCACATGTACACACACTATGAATGAAAGAATGAAGTTATGAATGCAATGGGTAATTTGTAAGGTACACACTCTTCGCGAGTAGATATGAAGTGTCTAGACCATCCCTACTATTCCTATAGTATGATAAGGGGTATTTTAGGTGAACACTCTTCGTGAGTTAAGATGAGGTCTTTAGTATCAACAGCACTATTCCTAATGAGCTTTCAAAGATAGGTTGGAGGTTGATGCCCTTCGTGAGTTGAAATGTGGTATTTAAAAGTAACCTCTAGGGATAAGTACCCTTCATTAGTGAGATGTTGTACTAAAAAGCTATCCATTAACCTATAGTCTATGAATGTTTAAGAATCCGTGGTGGAGTTATGCTTAGCACCGAGCGGATTTGAAGAAAGGGTGGGTAAAATTTCTGAGAAGAGATGATGTATCCAATATACCTCTTGAGATGAGTGCTTCTTGCTAGAAGATGATCGAGACACTTAGAAGAAATCTCCTTATACCTAAACTATTCGCCCTCATAAGAGTAGATATTGGAAACCCCATGTAAAGGCTAAAGAATGACCCTAACTTAGGCAAGTAGAGATACCTCATCCGGTACGGGTTAATACTGGGATTCCATGTCTAGCTATCATGGTCAATGACGGTTAAAGCTAACCCCACAAATGAATGTTATGAACAAAGTCTTCTTAAGCGTGTACTACTCACGGTAGGTTGTGGAATGGGACACTATCTATCTGGTATGGCAAAAAGTACCCCTTAGGTATAATCGAAGTCGTCATACTCTATGAGGACTAAGACAAGCCTCTTAGCACTCGTCATAGCAAATCATAAGTCAAAATCATAGAAAAATTAAAACTTTTGCATATATAGCATGGAGGTTTACATAGACCTCTACATAGGAAGCATACATAGGATTCTCGCAATAGATCATAATAACACATAGAAATTTAGTCTAATAATTTGTCTCATATCAACCATCTAAACGAAGTCAAACAATCCGGGCAAAGCACTTATACGAACAAAGCCCTTATACGAATCCATAATTGCCACATAGGGCTTATATCAATATCTTCAACAATAGGAAATAAATGAATGTCTACTAGACAATATAAGTACTACTACGATAGATTGTGTGGTAGCATCCTCAAACTAGAGGGCATACCAAAACTTGGAAAGTCTAGTCCAAGCCTTCTTGATTTAGCCTCAATGATACCTCAACGGACCGAACCCACAATATTTGAGGAGAGAGGGAAGAAATATGGGTTAGTACAAACCACATGTACTAAGTATAGTCCCTACGCATAAAAATCGTTAATGCATGAGAAAAGGCACAACTTAGTCAAAACTATGCACAATGACCAACAATTCAATATACACATATAAGGAACATCATAATCGTACCAACATATAAGTAACTCAAGCAACACTTGTGCAATGCCAAGAATAAAGCACCATAACCCTATTCAAAGCTAAGATTCAAATTAAGCAACCCACTTCATACTTACAACATATTCTCATATATAACATGTTTCATAGATCAACACTTTTCATAGCTTACCAACATAATCATAAGCATAATCATAATCATAGTCATAATCATAAAAAACACTACTATCATCATCATACTGGATACCACATGTGCAATGTGGAAAAGAAGTTCACATACATAACATCTTCATAATTTTACTTTAGGGAAAGAAGTTCCATAACCGACATGAGACCATGTGAGCTACATGGAATCCGGTGTTCTACTCCCACACCGAAAAGACAGGGTTAACACTTTCCTAAGGTGCTACCATTCGTACGTAGCTATCTAGGTAGATCCACTAAGCTAGAGTCCTATGCGGGCACATAGTTAAGAGACAAGGAGATTGCTTCTAGAAGCCTTGACTTACTTATGTGAGGGTTTCCATCTCATGAGACAACACATATATTGGGAATCCAGACTTACTAACATGAAGAAACCCATGTCGGAGGTCGGACTTACTAACGTGAGACCTCCATCTCATTTTCATGCCCTTTCGGTGCTAAGCAATTATTCCCATTAGTAATCATCATATATCATCATACAAGTTCATATTAGCCTCTTCTAGACCCTTAAGTGAACATCTTATCATAATATCTCGTAGGTGATCATAAGTGAGAACTATCATTTCACTTTTAGACCCAACATTATAATCATGTGAAACTACATTCAATCATATAATGATCATACCATAACATAATTAAGTACTTCAAAGCCAATTCATATATCTATGGTTAGGGATGAGGGATCCTTGTCACCAACATCACAACAACACAATTAGCTATATCATCATTATAACATAAGTAGATTTCACCTTGCACAATTGAGATCAAAGGAGAATCGATATCATACCTAATTTCCCTTCATGGGACTTCATACTTAAATATCCAATAACTCACAACCAACATATGAAATACAGCAATTCATGAAGTATTAACATAACTAAAATCAAAGTAAACAAGTGACATATTCATCACCCTCAACAATTCACGTTAATCAATCCAAGAAATTGCGGATTTAAGGGAAAGACATGGGTCAAGGGAAAACTCATAGGAATTCATCAATTAACCATGAATCCATACTTTAAACAACATTAATTCATCATCATTTATCACAATTAACTCACAATTTCGTTTTAGAAAGAAGACCCATATGAGGAGAAAAACCCTTATTTTGGGGGATTTAGAAATCATCTTTTGAAGGACATCTTGGGGAAAGTATTACCAAGAGTGAAAGAAACCATACCTTATAGATGAGAAAGCAACGAAACTGAGTTGGAAAACTTAAAGTCTTGATCTTCTTCTTGGATATCTTTTGGTCTTCAATGGAGTTTTGGAGGAAGAGAGAATTTGGGAGATAGAGATAGATATTTATATTAAACTTGTGGGACATGATTTGAGTGATAAAATTGAACTAAAACTTACCCCAAGACATTTTATAGTCACCCATTAAATTACACAAAAGACCCCTCACTTAAATGGGTTTATTTGGGAAGTCAAAACACCCAAAATACGACTTTTACTACAACTGGGAAGTGTCTCCGCGTCGTGGGGAAACAAACATTTGATTTCCCAAAAATAATTTGAGGCAGTGAGGTACGTGTTGGTTGCGTATCGCACAGTAGTCCACCGCCTCTTGACTTTCGCAGGCTGCTTTGGCAGCCTGCCTACCCATGTTGGGGTCGTTCGCAAGGACTCTTCCAGTGGTCCTTGGGGTGTCATTATCAAATGTATAGACTCTATATACTACACTCTACCTATAAAAAGTCTTTTTATAAGTGTTAGACTTCATTTGACCCTACGAAACTTTCCCCAAACATAGGGACATCAAGTAGTAAAATTTTGCTAGTTTCCAGACTTTATGGCGTTTCTTTAATCATATTGCTCTGATAATTCTCAAAAAAGTTATTTATAATTATTTAAGTCTAAAACCATAATTATTCAACATATTAATCTCTAGTATAGGTCATGGAAATTTACGCGTGTGTCAATACTACCCCCCCCCCCCCTAGGAACATTTGTCCCCGAATGACACTCTAAACCTTTCTATAGGAGGAAAGACTCAAGACTAGCAGCCAACAAACCAACAATATCATAATGAGTCACAACACATAGGAGGAAATATCAACTCTTTTCAGCATATAAACATAGCATTAACAAAAAGGAACTTAATCCACAAATACCGTAACAAAACTCAACGTTTCATATCACATGAGGTACTACCTTCTCCATTAAACCATGAGCTCAATATGAACATTAAAAGTTGACATGTTGATTTCTTATCAATACAATATCAATTATTCTCATTATAATTTTCCATGAAAACGTATAGCACACAACACACTAAAGTGAAATCCAACATAATAAACATATTTCATGGAAAGACAAGAACTCAACTTGGGCATGAATTTCTACCACAATATGCACATATTTAGAAAAACATTATAAGTTCAACATTATTCACAATAATCATATAAGGAATTACTAATCATAATCTATGCTAGGAGTAAGGGGGAAAAGATGACGATAGCGGGTAATCATGTCGGCGTCGGCCTCCCATGTTGCACCCTCAAGAAGGTGGTTCCTCCATAGAACCTTTACGGAGGCAACCTCCTTATTCCTCAATTTCTTAACTTGGCGATCCAAGATCTCAACCGGGACCTCCTCATATGAAAGGTCCTCCTTTACCCCCAAACCTTCTAGAGGAAGAATGGACACCGGATCGCCTATACACTTCTTAAGCATATATACATGGAATATCGGATGAATCATGGCCAACTTATTTAGAAATTTCAACTCATAGGCAACACTCCCAATCCTCTTCAAAATTTCATACGACCCCACATAACGGGTACTAAGTTTCCCTTTCTTTACAAACCTCATCACCCCTTTCGTGGGTGAAATTTTCAAATAGACCCAATCTCGTACTTCAAACTCAAGGTCCCTTTTTTCTATTATCTGCATAGGATTTTGTCGACTCTGAGCCACTTTTAGTCTATCTCTTATAACCCGAATCTTCTTGAGAGCTTCATAAACAAAATCAGGACCAAGTAGTGCAAACTCACCCATCTCATACCACCCAACCGGGGATCTACACCTCCTCCCATAAAGTGACTCAAAGGGTGCCACAGAGATAGTAGAGTGATAGCTACTATTGTAGGAGAATTCTATCAAAGGTGGGTGGTCATCCCAATTACCTTTGAAATCGATGACGCAAGCCCTCAACATATCTTCAAGGGTTTGAATAGTGCGTTCCGCTTGAACATCCGTTTTGGGATGAAAAGCGGTACTAAGTTTCACCTTCGTACCAATCGCACTTTTTAAAGCTTGCCAAAAATGGGAGGTATAATTGAGTAACTCTATCCGAAATTATGGACAAAGGGGCTTCATGCAATCTCACTATTTCTTTGATGTACAATTTGGCATAATCTTCTGTCGAATATGTGACTTTGACGGGAAGAAAATGTGAGGACTTGGTCAACCTATCAACAATAACCCATATCGAGTCATGTTGCCTTCGCTTAAGAGGCAGCCCAACTATAAAATCCATGTTAATATCCTACCACTTCCATGTGGGAATGTCTATATTTTGAGTCAAGCCACCCGGCCTTTGGTGCTCCACTTTTACTTGTTCGCAATTCATACACATAGCAAAAAAATCCGTTGTGTCCCTATTCATATTATTCACTAATATTATTCTTGTAAGTCGTGGTACATCTTTGTGGCACCCGAGTGAATGGAATATCGAGATCCATGAGCATCTTCCATGATCAATTCCCTCAACCCATCCACATTTGGTACACACAATCTTCCTCGGTGCCTAAGCACCCCATCTTCCCCTTGAGAGAAGGACTCATTATCTTTACTAAGGACAATTTCCTTTAACTCCATCAATAGTGGATCAAGGTGTTTTTTGGATTTCACCCAAACCACTAGAGACGACTCGGAGTTATGGCGAACCATGATACCACCTTTTAGAGAATCTTCTAGTCGGACACCCAACCGGGCCAACCTATGAACCTCTTTTACCATCGCTTTCTTCTCATCTTCAAAATGCGTCACACTAACCATGGACACTCGACTCAAAGCATCCGCCACCACATTAGCTTTTCTGGATGGTAAAGAAAACTCATATCATAATCCTTTAAAATCTCTTACCATCTTCTTTGGCGTAGATTCAAGACTTTTTGGGTGAATACATATTCTAGACTCTTATGATCCATGAACACGTCAACATGCACCCTATATAGATAGTGTCTCTAAATCTTTAAAGCAAATACCACGGCCGCACGTTCAAGGTCGTGTGTTGGGTAATTTTTTTCATGAGGTTTAAGTTGTCTAGAGGCGTATGCTATAACTTTTACATGTTGCATGATCACACATCCTAGACCCACTCGGGAGGCATCACAATAAACCACAAACCCATCGGTACCCTCCGGTAAAGTCAATACCTAAGTGGAGGTGAGTCTATCTTTCAATAATTGGAAGCTCTTCTCACAAGATTTCGACCATTCAAACTTGGACTTCTTTTGGGTTAAGGCTGTTAATGGTGATGCGATAGATTAAAATACCTCAAAAAACCTCTGATAGTAGCCGGCAAACCCTAGAAAACTCCGAATGTTTGAAGGACTCAAAGGTCTTGATCAACTGTTGACCACTTCCATCTTTCTCGGATGGACCTCAACCCCTTCACTAGAGACAATATGACCAAGAAAAGCCACTGAGTTCAACCAAAACTCACACTTTCTAAACTTAACAAAAAGTTAATTATCTTTGAGAAGTTTCAAAACTATTCTCAAATGATCCATATGATCATCCTCACTCCTTGAGTATATCAAAATATCATCAATAAAGACAATCACGAATAAATCAAGATACTTTCTAGAAACTCGATTCATGAGGTCCATGAAAGCCGCTGGGGCATTTGTTAGACCAAACGACATAATAAGGAATTCGAAATGACCATATTTTGTTCGAAATACCATTTTTGGAATATAAACCTCCCTCAACCTAAGTTGGTGATAACCCAATCTTAAGTCAATCTTTGAAAAGTAGGTAGATCCTTGGAGTTGATCAAATAGATCATCAATCTTAGGGAGCGGCTAATTATTATTTATAGTGACTTTGTTCAATTACGATAATTGATACACATTCTCAAAGACACATCCTTCTTCTTCACAAAAAATACCATGGAGATATGCTTCGTTGAATGAAACCCTTATGTAGCGAATCTTTGAGTTTAGCCTTTAGTTATTTCAACTCGGCCGGGGCCATCCGATAAGAAGGGATATAAATAGGTTGAGTATTCGGTAATAGATCTATACCGAAGTCAATCTCCCATTTGGGGGGAATTCCATATAGATCGTCGCGAAAGAACTTCGGAAACTCCCTTACCACGGGTACCAACTCTATGGAAGGGACCTCAGATTCACGATCATAACTCTTACTATGTGATAGAGAGAACCCTTTGCAATTAACTTGCAAGCCTTTAGACACGAAATGATCTTACCCCTAGGATTTGAGTTTCCTCCCTTCCAATCAAAAACGGGTTTATTCAAAAATTGAAATTTCACCACCCTTGACCTACAATCAATAGAGGCAAAACACACATCTAAACAGTCCATTCCCAATATAATATCAAAATGTAGAATATCAAGTTCAATCAAGTCAACCAACATAACTTTATTGGGCATAGAAATTGGACACCCTTTATAGACTCTTTTTACCACTACGGAATCACCTACCGGAGTAGAAACCGAGAAAGTCTCATCTAAGATATCGAGTAGTATATCAAATTTCATGTCTACAGGAGGGGTCCCAAATGACAACATAGCCCCCGGATCCAACAAAGCATATACATCAAAGGAAAATAATTTTAACAAACCGGTGACCACGTCAGGTGAGCTCTCTTGGTCACTTCGGCATTGGAGATAATAGAAGAGATTCATCTTAGGAGCACCGGGTTTGGACCACATTCTTGAGCTTGAGAATTTTCCCTTCCTTGAGTCCTCGTCATAGGGAAATCTCTCTTGATGTGACCACTCTTTATATAAGTATAGCATTTCCCCGAACCAACAAGGCACTTGCCATCATGTTTCTACCACATTTAGAACAACGAGGCTTATCAACATAAGAACCACCACCTTTTCCCTCTTGCGTCTCAGGAGTAGGGACATTACTTTTATTGTCCCTTGGAGCACTAGAAGATCCTTGATTGGAAAACCTCTTCTTGAACCTTTGTTTTAATTGAACCTCATACCTATTCTTAGAAGAATTTCCCTCTTCGATTCTCACCTTCTTCTACTCCCTACCAACTTGTTTAAGCTTTTGTTCCTCAATTTGCTCGGCGTGAACCATGCGACGAGAGATGTCCATGCTAAGAATCAACATAGTCAAATTACATTCATTAACCACAAGATTATATATCCCCATGAAATTTGTTTTCATCTTGGCCCTAGAATCCGCAACCATAGTAAGAGCATGCTTTGATAGTTGCGTTAATTTGAGGCTATACTCCTTCACGCTCATAACCCCTTGACGAAGGTTGATGAATTCTTGCATTTTCCTCTCCCTTAGTTCCAAGGGAAAGAACCTATCAAGGAAAGACATTTTAAGAGCTCCCCAAGTAATCTGACCTTCTATAACCGGTCTCTCATCCTTCCATTGCTCATACCACACTTGATCCACATCTTTGAGTTGGTAGGCGGCTAGTTCTGCCTTTTCTTGAGAAGAAACACCCAAGGCATCAGGAACCTTGAACACTTCATCAATGAACCCCTTTTGGGCCCTCCTCCACCTTAGAACCGTTTAAAGTAGGGGGATTCATCCTTGTGAAATCCCTAATCCTTGAAGCGGTGGTATTAGCATTGGGTTTGACTTGCACGCTTGTATACCTAGCAACTTGGGTAGCCAACACTTGAGTCAAACTATGAATGGATGACCTTATCTAAACATTAGACATAGATCCTTCTTCAATAGGAACTTGAGGGTTTTGAGGAGCTTGAGGGGGAACCGCCTCATTCAAGTTCTCCTCTCGGGCCCTTCAAGCATTGTTACTTCTTTTATTCATTTCCTATAAGCACAAATAAAGGATTAGAAGAAAAGGACTAGGTAGAGTTAAGACTCTTAGGTACGACTAAGTAATAACAAGAGAATGAAAATTCCTAAGCATCACATATCCTCTCATTCATAAGTGTGGCGCGCTTCACAATTATCAATAAGACCCTACATAGACGTGGTTTAATAAGACATCAATTCTAAGAATATATAACATTATGCTCTGATCCCAAGTTCGTTAAGACCCAAAGTACCCCCTAGGCGTAACTAGCGTTGTCATCCTCGATAAGGACTAAGACAAGCCTCTTAGCACAAGCCATAGCAAACATAAGTCAAAATCGCAGAAAAATTAAAACTTTTTCTTACATAGCATGGAGGTTTACATCGACCTTTACATAGAAAGTATACATAGGCTTCTCGCAATAGATCATAGGAACATATAGGAATTTAGTCTAATACTTTATCTCATAACAACCATCTAAACGAAGTCAAACAATACGGGCAAACCCCTTAAACGAATCCAAAATTGCCACATAGGGCTTACAGCAATATCATCAACAATAGGAAAGAAATGAATGTCTACTAGATAATACATGTACTACTAAGATAGAGTGTGTGGTAGCATCCTCGAACTAGATGTTTAATTACTAATTTTAATTAAGTAATGTGACTGTATGTTTAATATTTATGATGTTTGGTTATTCTATGTCTATATTCATGAAGCATGAAAGTCTTATGTCTAATGTTGATGACAGTTTTGTGAATGAAATTATGGATATGATGTGCCTAGTATAGGGTGATTCCTAAGGAACACTGAGTGGAAGTAGTATTATGGGATGCTAGTTTCACATTGCACTAAGCGTAACTTAGGGTTTTTCTTGGAGGATGATTTCAGGTGAAGTTCATATGTATATGTATGTTCCTCTAGTGTCTTTAGTATTAGGTGTTGACTTGTTAAATGAAATGAAGTATGATTGTCCTTGCTACTCTTAAGGATCATTTGGGTGTGTAGTGAAGAGATTTTATGGGTGATCTCTTCATGTCTTACCTAGGTGAGCCTTAGGATAACTTTGTATAGGAGTAGTTCATGTGATATTTCAGTTTACTGTAAGTATGCTCTTATGCTAAGAAAATGGATGTTTTGCCTTATATTCTAAATGATGGTTTTAAATGATTTGTTGTAACTTGATTCATGAAGGTCTTATCAAAATATCATTACTTGTATGTTTCAACTAAATTGTCCCTTTTGCATGATTTTCAATAATGTAATACTTAGTATGATGTTTGTACTAACCCCATACATTTCTATACTATATACGTATAGGTTAAAGGCAAGTGAAGGCTTCTAGAAGGCTAAGCTTTGGAAGTTGACTCTCGAGATTAGATATGTCCTCATATATTTGAAGATATAGTCTTTGTTTCTTTAGTTTCTTCTTTAAGACTTGTATAAAACTATTTATGTATTTGTTTCAATGTAAATGGTCGTTTCCCTAAGATATTTAAGTTGTGTCTTTAAGTTGGCTTGTGATGACGAGACTCATTCCATAGTAAGTTATAAAAGAAGTTTCTTAGTTAAATTATTGTTAAAAGTTTTAATACCTCACCAATTTTCATATCTTATGTATTGAATGATAGTTTAGAGGTTTGTGCAAGACCTCCGTGAGGTTAAGCACGCCTTCTAACGACTCAAGAGTGCTCTAACTTTTAGGGTGTACTTAGGGTCGTTACAAAGTTGGTATCACAGCATAAGGTTTTGGGAAATAGATTAGTTTTCAAAGTTTTATAAGCCACGTCTAGTAGAGTCTTGTTCATCAGTGTGAGTCGTGACATGTCCATGCGCGAGAGGCTTTAAGGAAATAGAAGTTTCACTTTCTTAATTACTATAGTGTCGTGACTTAGAGTTGAGTTCTATAAGTTTCTTTTCTCAACCTCTTCTCCTATGTTTATAGGACATGAATACAAGGAGGACACCCGCTAGAAGGGAGGAGGGAGAAGTAGCAAACGAGAGAATTCTTCTCCATGATGAGAAAGTCTCTATAGTTGACCATAAGGATGTTAATGAGGCGGTTCCCCCTCCTACACCTCAAGGACCTCAAATGCCCCAAATCCCTCCAGTGCCCCAAGGTCCTCAAGATCCCTTTGTTGAAGGGGATATGTTTAATGCGGAGATAAAGGCTGACCTTAGGGATTTGACTCAACTCATGACGACTCAAGCTCACGTCGTCACTAATCATCTGGTTGCCCAAGCTAACCTAGGAGTTGGACCTCAACCTAATGCAAGTACACCCGCTTCTCCAATTCGGGATTTCATGAGGATGAACACTGCTACTTTATATGGCACAAAGGTTGATGAAGATCCACAAGGCTTCGTAGATGAGGTATTCAAGGTGATGGATGCTATGGGCATGACTCCTAGAGATAAAGTGGAACTATCCACTTATCAGCTAAAGGATGTGACTCAAGTGTTGTTTTAGCAATGGAGGGATAACAGGCCCGTAAGGTAAGGTCTGGTAGATTGAGAAGCTTTCAAAATGGACTTTCTTGATAGGTTGTTTCCCATAGAGTTGGGGGAGAGGAATTTGGTGGAAGTCATGAATCTTTGTCAAGGGGGAATGAGTGTGAAGGAGTACTCTCTCAAGTTCACCCAAATATCTAGGTATGCCCTACCTTGGTACCAAACTATAGGACTAAAACGAATAAATTCGTGATGGGAGTGTATAGCTTGGTGGAAAAAGAGTGTTGTACGTCAATGCTCAATAATGATATGAATATCTCTAGGCTCATGGTGTATGCTCAACAAATTGAGGAGTACAAGCTTAAAGAGATGACTAGAGATGGAAAGAGGCCTAGGTCGGATGAATTAAGTCAACCTAAGTCTAAGAATATGTTGTATAATCAAGTCTCTTCCATGGGGAACAAGTATAGGGTTTCCAAAGAAATTCTCAAGGAGGTGGTTATGCTTTTTTGAGACCTAGTGTACTAGTTTTGGGAAGCAACACTTGGGAAGGTGTGTTATCGGCATGAATGATTACTTCGGATGCGGTAATAGGGGATGTAAGATGAGGGATTTCCCGATCATCAAGTCAAACAGAAAGATTTCAACCAAGCTCCTCATGGTGGTCTGGATCCTAATTTCTCCAAAGAAGAATCATTTTTATGAACTTCAAGCTAGAAAATGAGCTAATCCGGAGTGAAGGCCTTTGTTAGTCATAAGTTCTTTATGGTTGTTTGATTTGCATTAGATGAGTTTACCCTAAGTGGGGGAGAAGGAGTTGAGTATAAAGGTAGTTCATATGCTTATCTTTCCTTATATTCTTACTCTAGCTTGAGACCAAAGTCCTTAGTAGTTTGGTATTGTTATGGAGTCTTGCATATTAGTATAAGTTGCATGTTTCCTTATGTTGTGAGTTTCATTGATGATAGTGTATTTTGCATATGAAATCATAGTTTCATGAGTATAATTGTAGTTGATCTATAATTCTTATATCAATGTGTAGCTAATGATATTTTCTTAATTGCTTGCGTTTATGTGCCAATGTGTGTTTCTAAAGTTATTACATAATGAGTTTTATGATGATATGATGATGTTACTACCCAATGTACCCCATAAGTGTAACCAGCATCGTCGTCCTCAAAGAGGACTAAGACAAGCCTCTTAGCATTCGTCATAACATATCATAGGTCAAAAGCTCGGAAAAATTAAAACTTTTGCTTATATAGCAAGGAGGTTTACATAGTATACCTATACATAGGAAGCATACATAGGCTTACCCCATAAACAACATACAACATATAGTAATTTAGTTTAATACTTTGTCTTCTATTAACCATCCAAATGAAGCAACAATCCGGGCAAAGCCTTTACACAAATCCATAATTTCGTTATAAGGTTTCCATCAAGATTTTCAACAATAGGAAAGAAATGAATGTCTATTTGACAATACAAGTACTACTAAGGTAGAGTAGGTGGTGTCATCCTCGAACTAGAGGCATACCAAAACTTGGAGAGTATAGTCCAAGCCTTCTTCCTTTAGCCTCAATGATACCTCATCGGGCCGAACCTACAATGTTGGGGAAAAGGGAGAAGATATGGGTTAGTACGAAAAACATATACTAAGTATGATCCCTATGCATAAAAATCGTTAATGCATGAGAAAAGGCACAATTTATTCAAAATCATGCACAATGACCACCAATTCAATACACATATATAAGGAACATCATAATCATATCAACATATAAGT
Organism: Solanum sitiens; assembly: GCA_016801875.1. Lineage (NCBI taxonomy): Eukaryota > Viridiplantae > Streptophyta > Magnoliopsida > Solanales > Solanaceae > Solanum > Solanum sitiens. The sequence goes on along the minus strand of JABWTJ010000784.1, from coordinate 26,060 downwards.
AACTCAAGCAACACTAGTGCAATGCTAAGAATAAAGCCCCATAACCTTATCCAAAGGTAAGTATCGCATTGAGCCACCCACTTCATACTTACAAAATATTCTCAGATGTAACATGCTTCATATATCACTACATTTCATAGCTTATCAACATAATCATAATCATAGTCATAATCTTAAAAGAACGCCACTAAAATCATCATTTAGGATCCCACATGTGCAATGTGTAAGAGAAGTCCCATACCGTCCCTCACACCATGTAGTAACCTTCAAGACAACCCTAATAAGAGTTGACATACATATCTTGTATATTTAACTTTACATTAGGAAAAGAAGTGAAGTAACCGACATGAGACCATGTGAGCTACATGGAATCCGGTGTTCTACTCCCACACCGAAAAGAGAGGGTTAACACTTGCCTAAGGTGCAACCATTCGTACGTAGCTATCTAGGTGGATCCACTAAAGTAGAGTCCTAGGTGGGCACATAGTTAAGGTCCAAGGAGATTGTTTCTAGAAACCTTGACTTAGTAACGTGGAGGTTTACATCTCATTCCACAACACATAATTAGCAAATCGGAACTTACTAACGTGAGGAAACTCATGTGGGAGGCCAGACTTACTAACATGAGACCTCTATCTCATTTACATTTACTTTAAGTGCTAAGCAATTATTCCCTTTAGTAATCATATTACCTTAGCATAGAATTTCACATTAATCTCTTCTAGACCCCTATGTAAACATTCTATCATATATAGCTCATAGGTCATCACAAGTGAGAACACTCCTTTCACTTTAGACACCACTTCATAAGTGAGTAAACCTTTCACTTAAAACTTTATTGTAATCATAAGAACTACTGTCAATCATACAATAACGGTATCATAACATGCATACATAGCTAATGTCTAATTCAATATCTTAGGGTTAGGGATGAGGTATACTTAGCAACAACATCACAAACACATATTAGACTTAGAAGCATTACTATCTAACTGACTCATTATTCATAATTGAACCCAAGCACAATCAATCAACATACCTCATTGCCCTTTCAAGAAGCTTCATACTTCCATTACCAAGAATGCATAACCAATTAAATAGACAAGGTAAATTCAAGAATCAATTACATAATTAAAAACAATGTAGTCAACCTACATATTCATAATCTTCATAATTCACTATATCAATTCAAGGTTTTCATGAAATTGGGGAAAGGACATGGGTATAGGGAAATATCATAGGAAATCATCAATTAATAATCAATATATACTTAAACAACATTAATCCATCATAATTAACCACAATTGATTCATAATTTTGATTTTAAAAGAAGACCCATGTGTAGAAGAATACCTAGATTTTGGGGGATTTAGAAATCATCTTTTGTAGGGACCTTTCAGGGAAAAGGATCCCATGAGTGAAATAAACCATACCTTAAATATTAATTACCACTAAATTGAGTAGAAACTTGAGGGATTTCATCTTCTTCTTCAAGCTTCAAAGCATCTTCAATGGGGGATGAGTAGAGAGAGAATGTAGAGAGAAAGGAGAGCTTTTGGGATTTGTTTTGGGGTTTTTATGTGAGTGAGAGATTGTGAGAGAAAACTGAAGTAAAATCTATATATAACCCTCTCCAAAAATACCCAAAATACCCCTCAATTAAGTTGACCATTTAATGAAGTCAAACTCGAATTTAAATTTCAGATGTTTCGTCGAGGAACAAGTCCTCGTCGCGGAGCTGTTCCCGCAAGATTTCCAAAAATAATTTTCAAGACAGTGGAGTCTGCTACCTGCCCACGAAGAGAGCTTCACTTTTGACCTTTTGTGAACCAAGTTCGCGATGCGGACTTGTTCCCTCCAAGAACAAAAGCTTCTGCCTCTTTGCAGCTTGCTTGGTGCAATGTGGGGTACCTTTGTGGACCCCTCGGGCAATCCTTGGGTTGTAGGAAGTGAACGTTTTCACCGTATATACTAGGTTTTACCCATACAAAGTCATTTTCCAACTTTTGGACTGCATATGACCCTCCAAAATCTTCATCAAACCTAGGGACGTCAACTAGTTAAATTTCGCTAGTTTCTGGACGTTAAAGCTTTTCTTTAATTCTATGGATCCAATACTTCTCAACTAAATTATTTATAATTATTTAGGTCTAAAACCATCATTAATAAACATATAAGGATCTAGTATAAGTCATAGAATTTACGGGTGTGTCAGATTACCATGTCTAAAGTTGGAGAAGGTAGTTTCTCCATGAATGAAATGAAAGTGATGAAGTAAGTGTGTGCTTTGAATTTTGGAGTTAGTTCCAAAATTTCTTGTGTTGCTGAAAATTCTTAATAATATGAAGTTGTTGTTCCTTGTAAGTTTGTTGAACTGACTATTAATGTTGTGTCCTGTATGATATGTGTGGTATGCATCTAGTTAAGTCCTTGGTGTCCTTGAAAGTGTTTAGTATCATTCGAGGATGAATGTTGTTATATGTGGGGGCAATTGTAACTAGCCTCAAAATTAAATAGATTAAAATAGATCTCCACATGTGTTTCATGAGCTAATAATGTGTTGAAATATTGTATTTTAGCATTAGAAGTCAATTTGTGACGTTTGGAAGTCAAACGTCAAAGGACAACCAAGACGTTCGAAAACTAGCCTTGTGTGTGATAGTGTGTCATTGTATGTTGTATGTTTTTATGTGTGTTATATGGAGTCTAAAATTAGTGGGGATTACCCTAGGACCTAGTTAGAAATATTTAGTGTCAAAACATGCGGGAACGACTCCCCGAGGACCACCCTAGTAATAATTTTTATGCTTATGAATGATGTGCTTTAGGAAGTTGAAAAAGTGTACTTGAAGATGTTAGATCTATATGAAGTATATGTTTATGTGAGGCATCATAGTGTGTGAAGTATGATGAATGTGGGCATAAGCATGTTGAGTAGTGAAGTTATGAATACAGTGATTATGTGAAAGGTGTGCTTACATGTAAACCCACTATGAATGAAAGCATGAAGTTATGAATGAAATGGGGGGATTTGTAGGGTACACACTCATCCCGAGTAGAGATGAAGTGTCTAGACCATCCCTACTATTCCTATAGTATGAAAAGGGGGATCTTAGGGTGAACACTCTTCGTGAGTTGAGATGAACTGTTTAGTAGTAAAATCAATATTCCCAATGAACTTTCTAAGATAGGTTGGAGTTTGATGCCCTTCGTTAATTGAGATGTGGTATTCAAAAGTAACCTCTAGGGATAAGTACCTTTCGTTAGTGAGATGTGGTACTAAAACGCTATCCCTTAACCTATAGTCTAAGAATGTTCAAGACTCCGTGGGGAAGTTATGCATAGCACCGAGAGGATTTGAAGATGGGTGGGTACACTTCATGAGTACAGATGATGTATCCAATAAACCTCTTGAGATGAGTGCTCCTCGCTAGAAGATGAATGAGTCACTTAGAATCAATCTCCTTATCACTTAACTATGCTATTGCATAAGAGTAGTTATTGGAAACCCCATGTAAAAGCTCAAGAATGACCCTACCTTAGGCATTTAGGGATCTCTCATCCGGTAGGGGTTAATACCAGGATTCCATGTCTATCTCTCATAAGGAATGTATGGTTATTGTTTCATATGTGTTCTTGGGTTGTGAATAAGGCTTTTTAAAAGTGACATGACATGATTTTATCAAATGTCCCTTTTTAGCATGATTTGTATGTTGTGTGTGCATATGTTTCCGTACTTAGTACAACATTTTAGGTTCCGGTCATTGAAGGGTTCGTGACCAATTTGCAAGGAAGGCTTGGATCATTTCTCCAAGTGTGGGTATGTCCCCAAGTTCTGAGGATGATGCCTTTTCTCACTATACCTATCTTACATTGTTATAGTCTAAAAACAATCATTTCACTGTTGTTGTTTCAAGATATTGTTGTAAGACCTAAGTGACATTTATACATTTGTGTAAAGGGCTATGCCCATATTGTCTATTCCGTTAAAATGCTTTGATATGAAACATCCATATTAAGACTATATTGTGTATATTATATATATGTGACATAAATGTAGAAGACTAAGAAAATTTCTTCTTGCGAGCAGTCTAAGTAAACTCCCTATGAATATATTATGTGTAAGAAAAAGGTCTAAGTAGACCTCATGAAGTAGATGTAGATGAAAAGTTTTAATTTTACTTACTTTTTAACCTATGAATTTAATAAAGAATGCTAAGAGGCTAGTCTTAGTCCTTTCAGAGGACGACGACACCGATTACTTCTAGGGGGTACTCCCCGTATGTGAAAGTTAGTGTTCATCTTATTACTTTCACTCATTCATTTTACTTCTGGGAAACTTCACTATAACCGACATGAGACCATGTGAACTAAACATGGAATCCAGTTTCAACCCCTCACAGCGAAAGGAAAGTATCCAACTTGCAAAGGTAGGACATATACATGATAATAGTGTCTAGGTAAATCCACTAGCTAAGGTTCCTACGGGGGCACATAGTTAAGGAACTAGGAGGTTGTTACTAGAAACCCTATTTATTCTAATTCACATTGTAGTTTCAACCTCGTGAGAACATTTGGTGAACCTACCTTCCTTTTTGGAAGGGACACATCTCATTGTAAAGTTCACTCGGTGCTAAGGTAAATTCCATTTTTGAAGTGTCTTTAAGACTTCCTTAACATTAATTCATAATATAGGTCTTAGAAGTTTAGCCCATCATATAACATGTTCATAGCTCCTAGGTTCTGAGATAAGAAAGTCATTTCATCACAACCCAATAATTATGTGAGAACATTACTTCGTAACACAGTTATAATATGCACATAGGAATCACCTCCAATCCCTCATAACAATACACAACCATCTCACATCCATCATGTTCATATCATAATAAAGCATTCATAACTACATTATTCATACTTCAAATTGAGCAACATTACCAACACTATACCAACATCATTGTAATAAAGTGTTCATAACCTTAAAAGTTTTACCAAAGCCTCCAAGAATCTCAGCAAAGACTTCACCCCCAAATCTATGATATTCACCCAACAATTTAATCATCATCCTTATACTATAGTAAATTAATCAAGAACACATTCAATTACATCACCCATAATCATTATTCAACCTAATTCATAATTCAGTGTTAGGAGAAAATGGATATTCACGGGTCTTTTAGGAAATTAGGTCAAACATCAAGGTAAAACATCAATCCACTCATAAAAAATGATGATCCATCGCTATTAATCAAATCAAGACCAAATTAACCAAGTTAGAAGGAAGACCCACGAAAGCTTGAACTTCTTTTTGAATGAGGGTCTTGAGTTGAGAAAGAAAACTCTAAACACAAGTGGGAGTCTTTTGGTTTCGGGGTTTTTAAATTTGAAGAATTGGTTAATGAGCTAAAATTCCTTAATATACTTGAAATAACTAAATTAGACCAACCTTACCTTTAAATGGACAAAGGTAGAATTTACCAGACCATCATTCACTTGGCTGTGTGTTACAACAGTGTGCATGGACCAAACGATGCCTATGCTTGACGCTTTGTTTATCCATAAACAGACCTTCCTGGCAATCATGGTTTGGATCAGAGAGTTCTCAAATGGAGCCAAGGCTCCATAATTCAAAGTATGGACTCACGACCTCTATTGTAACAACCCTAAACAGAACTAGATTAAAGTAGAGCCTATCATCTATGTTATGAGTTAATAATATGTTAAATAATGAATAATTTCATTAGTAGTTAGTTTTATGATTTTGGAAGTGAAACGTCAAAGGACGACTAAGACGTCCGGAAACTAGTCTTCTTTGTGTGCTAGTGTGTCTTTGTCTGTTGTGCATGTTTTAAGGTGTGGTTTGGAGTATAAAATCAATGGGGACGACCCTACAACCTAGAGTGACATATTTAGGGTCAAAACGAATAAGAACGACTCCCCAAGCACCGTCCAAAGGGTCCTTGTGGAGGACCCAAATATCGGCAAAGGAAACTTCCGGGGCAGCCCATTTTTGAAGGTGGCTGCGCGTCGCGCTGCTGGCACTTTGGAGGCAAAAAGTTTCCTTGTGACATGGGCTTTTCACAAACCTCACTACCTAAAAATAATTTCAAAAAGTCAAAATACGAAGCAACCTTCGTGACCGCAGTGACTTCCCAGTTTTAGTCGCGTCGTTTATAAATCAAATTAGACTTGTTTTAATGGTCCAATAAGTGCAGGGGTCTTTTGGGTACTTTGGGGATTATTTATTGACAATTATTGAGTCATTTTAAACCTCAAAAGTTTCCCAATTTGACTAAGTTTTAAGAGTCAGAAATTGATGAAAATTAGTGGAAGGTTGTCTAACACATATTAGAGTTAGTTCATGGTCGAAACGTACGAGCACGACTCCCCAAGGACAAACCAAGGGCCCTTGAGGAGGACCCTTGCATTTGGGTCGAAGACCGCCCAAGGCAGTGTGCACAAACGAGTGCAATCAACGGGCCGTGTTCCAATCGACGGGGAATCGATTTCCTCCGTCGATGAACACATAGAATATTTGGCAAAGGTCCTGTGGTGACCAGTCTCTGAACTTTAAGACGGATGTGCAGCACAAAGGTGAACAGTGGTAATCGGTAGAGAAACGATCCATCGATCGTGGTCTTATCTGTGAGGTGATGGTTTCGCTGCACGTTTTCAATTATATAAGGACCTAACCTAATTAGTCTAACTTAAGCTCTCATAATTCTCAATTCCAAAACTCTCTTCCTTCTCTCTTCTTTCTCTCTCAAGTTGAAGAACTCCATAGAGGTCACGGTCAATGTGAGTTCTAGGGCTTCAATCACCAAGGTTTCTCTATCAATCTTCATCAAACATTACGATATGGTATTCCTTTCAACTGTGGGGCTTCTTTCCCAAAAGGGTTCCATCAAATTGGTTTCAAAAATAAGAAATTCAAGTGGGTCTTTTCCAATCTCGAAATTGGTCTTTCAAACTTATTTTTTTATGGATTCTTTTGATGTTATTGATTAGACTATGATTAATTATGACTATATTACATTAATTATTGATGGATTGGTCTAGTTTGTAGAAGATGACCTTTTCCCCGTAACCCTAGGTTGTGATTTTAATGTGAATTGTGTAGTGGTTGATTAATTGATTTGGTTATTGTTTGGATTACTATCATATGATGTTATTGTATCAATTATGAATAGATTAAGGTGAATTATAGTCCTATCATTCTAGTTCTTGAGTAATTGATCTAGGGTATGAAAAACATGTTATGAATTTTACCTAACTCTCTTATCTTAAGCTATGAACTAGTGATGAATTGTGATGTAGTGATTCAATTTGCTTTGTTAACGTGTTGGTTATTGTTGTGTGATGATATTACACCTTTATTGGGTTGATTTAAGGGTTGATGGTAAGACCTTGAACATGGATTATGAAGGAGACTTTCTAAGTGTTGTTATCTCAACTCTTCGCTTCAATTGTGGTTACTTGAGATTGAGTGATGATGTTACACTGAAGTATATATTGTATTAGGATTGATAGGGTTAGTATGATGTTGAATTGAAATGTCTTGACTATGGTTTGTGAGGTGTTGGCTAAGATGTAAATGTTATAAGGATGGTGATAACTTATCAATGTGCCTTATCATGTTGTGAATATGTAAATGTGCTAACCTCACCTATATGAATTGTAATGAAAGGACTATACTCATGCAATTCTTATTAAGCTATAATGATGATGATTATACAAGGGATTGATCCTATGACCTATATTAAGAAATGACGATTAATAAAGACATTAAAGACATTTCAAAAGGGACTCTAGCTTAGCACCGAGTGAACTCTAGTGAGGAGTGTCCCTTCCCACATAGGGAAGGTAGGATCACTAATGTACTTTTGAGATTGGACACTATAATGCATTTAGCATAAAGAGGGTCCCAATTATATCTCCTTATTCTTGAACTATGTTGCCCCCATAGGAATACTAGCTAGTGGATCCACACAGTTTCTATGTTCATGTTATGGTACTACCTTGGCAAGTAGTCCGCCTTCTTTCGATGTAGGGTTCCATGACACCGGATTCCATATTAGCTTATGTGGTCTATGTCGGTTAAGGAAAGATGTTCCCAAAAGGTAAAAATGAAGTAATGAATGAATTCTAACTAGGATGACCTAAGGGGTTTAGCTTAGTCTAGGTAGGGGTATGGAACTCTACCTATACATTGCACTAGTTAGCCTTGAAGGGAGTCTTAGGAGTTTGTTCTTGTGTATGTATATGTTTATAAGTGTAAATGATGATAATGTGATGACCTTACATGTAAATGACATTATGTGAAGTTTGTTATTGTTATGAACATGTATTTGGTTTCTATTGTTAAAGAATGATAATATGTTCTCTTGATGATATGTTATGTGGAGTTCGACATTGATTATGATTCCTGCTAGGTTGAATTGATTAGGTAAGGTTATGAGACTTTTCTTAGTTATTTCACAAGTGGACTTAATGGAGGTCATGAGTAATGGTCTTGCTTTGTTATAATGTGATAAACTCTTGTTCATACTTGTGATGTTGTGACTTGATGATGGAGTGATATTTGATTATGGGTTCAAGTATGTTGATATGCATGTTACTTGATTTGACTTAAGGGTGATTGGTCTTGTATAGTACATGGTATGACTTTACGAATATGTCTTGTTCGATTGGTATGGTCTTCTTGAATGTGCATAAAGCTTTCCAAATGTAAATGAGCATGTTTTAATGAAATGTCCCTTTGTAGCATGATTTGATATTATATGTGCATATGGTCTCATACTTAGTACATGTGATGTGCTAACCCCATTTTCTCCCCTTTCCCCAACATTTTAGGCTCCGGTCGTTGAAGGCTTTTGAGATGACTTTGAAGAAGACTTGGAAATTCTCAATCATCCAAGTAGGTAGGTCCTCACTTCCCGAGGGCAATCCCAAGATCAAGCTTATGAAGTTATTTTAGTTTTAAGACTACTATGTTCTTTCTTTTTATTTGAGTATGAATTTTATAGCCTATATGTGGCTCTATTACCTTAATGTATGGGATATGCCCAAATTGATATACACGTGTTTTAGATGGTTATGAGATGAGACACTCTTTAAAGACTATGTTATAAATTATATATATCTATGTAAAATAAAAGTAGAAGACTATGTAATCTTCCTATACGAAGGGTTTATGCATACTCGATATGAATATATATTGTGTGGAGGTGGAGGTCTATGTAAACCTCAATGCAGAAGTAATGAAAAGTTTTAAATTTTTCCGCATTTTGACCTATGTATGTAATGATGTAAACTAATGGGATAGTATTAGTCCTCAAAGAGGACGCCGACGCCGGTTACGTCTACGGGGTGATCCCCGGATGTTACACCAAACCCTCTAACCAAAAGAAAAACTTTCCATTCTTTTTCTCCAAAACCTCCGTTGATAAAGCTTTAAAGCTCCAATGAAGAAAACCAATTTCTCATAGTTTTTCAACCGAATTTCGTGGGTTTTCAACCAACAAGGTATGGTGATTCATCCTTCATTCTTATTCCATTCAAGGAGTCAATTCCAAAGGCTTTTCAATGATTTTTTTAAAAAACATGAAATTCTATTCTGAATTCTAAGCATGGGTTCTTGCATAAAAATCATTAAATTGATATTTTATGGATTGATAAATGTTAATTCAATATTTTAAGATAAGATATTACATGAACCCATGTAGTACTTGAATTCCTAATTTTGGCTCTAATGTGGGTGAATTGATCATGGCTTAATTATGTCGAATTCATGTATCGATTGTATTGGGCTATTGAATTATGTATTGATTAATGATAGAATTGTTCATAACTACCTTATAATTTTGATATCTACATTGAGGGTTGATGGATCATTCCTATGGATGAATTTTTGGCTTAGCCTTATGTATATTGTTATTGTAAAGATCTCTTATGATGTGAATTTTTTAGAAAGGATAAGGAATGGTGATGATGGCTATTGAAAGGTGGTGTGTTGACCTTATTCCTTATATAGAATAGAATTGATATTGAATTGTTATTGATTGGCATGGTCCACTTATGATGGGGGCATTTCATTGTTATATATATGTTATGATCATGGCCTTGTCTGTATTATTATGTAATTTATGTTATGTTCATGATATGGTATGTGTGAAGGTATAAACTGAAGGTACTCATGTCATGTGTATATAATATTTTATGGGTATTATAATGATATGATTAATTGTATTGCCTCTATAGTTGATGATATATGGTGTGAAGGAATAGGGCGAACCTTTAGCGAATGATGGTGTATCTATTGTGGTAGACTAGTTGTCCCTACTTGGTACTTTAATGGTATTGATTCAATGAAAGAATAAATGTTTAGGATTAGAAGACCAAAGTTGGTGCCCTTCCTTGAACGATTAAATGAGGTATTCTAGACCAAGTCTTTAACCAGTAGACCTAAGCATTGTGTCCCTTCTTGATAAGTCTATAACCCTAAGTTAATATGAAACTTTGAATAATGTAAAAAAGGTTAATGATAACGCTTGGATCGGTAGGCCTAAGGCGTCCTTTCAGGAGTAGTCAAGTGAGTTATCCTTATAGACCTTTATTGGCAGCCCTTGTGGTCCTTTTATTGGTAGAAGTGTTATGACTTGGTAAGACTTAGAGATGGTACCGTCTCAAATATTTATACTTGAATGAATTACTCTATGAGAAACAAGGCAAAGCACCGAGACGATATGCTTATGGTAGTAGCTCTACTTAAGTAGGAGACTAGAGTACAAAAAATCCCTTGATATTCCTTAACCATGTGCCAACATAGGATGATTACTAGTTCTACCTTTGGCAAGTTGAACTCCTTTCACGGTGTAGGCTTCTTATGACACCGGATTCCATACCTAGCTAGTATGGCCTATGTCGGTTAGTGCATATTCTCATCATATATGATTTGCATTCTATTATTAATGAAGTTCTACAACATGTAGGTAGTTGAATGGGATGCTATCTATACATGACACGACTAGGCTTTGAAGCTTCTAGGATGAGTTCCCTAGGTCCTCCAAGAACATTATGTAAAGTCCTATAATTGTTACTTGTCTATTAAATGCCTTTGAAATTAATTCATGGTGAATAGAAAGCTTCTTATTGTCATGACCAGGGAGCAACCCCTAGACGTAACTGTCCTCTTCGTCCTTGAAGAGGACTTAGACTAGCCCTTAGCATTCATCATTACATGTCATAGGTCAAAAATGCGAAAAATTTAAACTTTTTACATATTGAGGTATACATAGACCTATCACATACAAACCAATATTTCTTCCTTGCATATGAAGTTAGATAGGCTTCTCGTTTAGTCAAGATAATCAATACATACGAATTAGTCTAATCCTTTGACTCACATTAAACCATCTAAAATGAAATAAAACATTCGAGCATAGACCATATACAAATATCATCAAGAATAGGGAAGAAATGAATGTCTTTAGACAATGGAAACACTACTAAGGTAGAATAAATGGCACCATCCTCGAACGGGAGGACTCACCAACAACTTGGAGGAAGAAGTCCAACTCTTCTTGCAAAGTGTCCTAGAAGCACATCAGTGGCCGGAACCTACAATGTTGGTGAAAAGAGGAAGTAATATGGGTTAGCACAAACCACATGTACTAAGTTTTGTTCCTATGCATCAAAATCATCAATGCATGAAAAAGGCAGAATTCAGTCAAAACAATGCATTATTTCAAATAACTCAATATGCACACATAAGGTACATCATAAGTAAACTCAACATAATATAACCCTACATATAAGCAACCCAAAACGATACTTGTTCTATGCCAAGAATAGAACACCCATAACCCAATCCAAAGCTACGCATCACATACGCCAGTTGCTACATGCATATAACATAACCTCATACTTTGTCAGAACATTCTTGAATCATAAGATCATATATAACTTGACATGGATAAAATGCAATCAACTTAATCATAAAAGAACACCAGTAGAACCATCCCTTAGGATCCATATGTGCAATGACTAAGAGAAGTCTCATACCCTCCCTCATCCAATGTAGTAACTTTTAAGACAAGCCCTAATAGTAGTTCCGATACTTGAGTTGTTCATTTACTCTTACATCATGGAAATTAGTGCAATAACCGACATGAGACTATGTGAGCTCCATGGAATTCGGTGTTCTCCTCCCATACCGAAAAGAGAGGGTTAACACTAGCCTAAGGTGTAACAATTCATACAAAGCTATCTAGGTTAATCATCTAAGCTATAGGTCTATGTGGGCACATAGTTAAGGGTAAAGAATATTGCTACTATAAACCTTGACTTACTAACGTGGAGGTTTACATCTCATGACAAAACGCATATCTTGGGAATCCGGACTTACTTAATGTAAAGAAACCCAAGTAGGAGGCCGGACATACTTAAGTGGGACCTCCATCTTATTTACATGCCCTTTTGGTGCTATGTATTTATTACCTTTAGTAATCATCATACTCATCATACAAGATCACATTGGTCTCTTCTAGACCCCTATGTGACATCTCATCATAGTAGCTCATAGGTATTCATAAGTGAGGATTATCCTTTCACTTTAGAAACCACATACAAGTGAGTAAACCATTCACTCAACACATTATTATAATCATGATAAAATAGTTTCAATCATGTAATAATCATACCATAACATACTTGCATACTTCATAGCCAATTCAATAGTCTAGGGTTAAGGATAAGGAATACTTTCTATCAACATCACAACCACACATTACACATAGAAACATAACAATGTAAGTAAACCATACTTCATAATTGAATTTAAGTAGAAACAACCTTCATACCTTATTTTCATGGTCCTCATACTTTCATTACCAAGAATACATAATTAATACATGAAAAGTAAATTCAAGAAGCAATTACATAATTAATGTCAATGTAGTCAATAAACATATTCATCCTCTTCACAATTCACCCTATCAATTCAAGGTTTTCGTGAAATTGGAGAACTACATGGATCCATAGGAAAAATGAGTGAATAACAAGATTTAACAATAAATGTATACTTAAACAAGAGTAATTGACCATAATTCATAACAATTGTTCCTTAATTTCGTTTTTCAAAGAAGACCCATATATAGAAGAATTCCCTAGTTTGGGGGATTTAGAAATCATCTTTTGGAGGAACCTCTTGGGGAAAGGAATCCCAAGAGTAAAAGGAACCATACCTTAAGGATGATTAGCCACCAAATTTGTGTAGAACTTTGAGATTTGTGTCTTCTTCTTGAACTTCAAGTGTCTTCAATGAAGAATAGGTAGAGAAAGAATGTAGAGAGAGGTGGGAGGAATTGGGTTTCAATTTGTGTTGGAGTTTTTAAGTGGGAAATGGGTTATAATAGACCTAAAATGAATATATAGTGAACCTCCGAAATACCCAAAATAACCCTCATTAAGTGGAACTTCCAAAAGTGAAGTCCAATTTAACTCAAGCTGTGAAATCCAGCTCACCTTCACGCCCCACTTCACGGTCCTTGAAGTGCTTGGACCGTGGTGGTGGTCATGAAAGGTGAGGCATTAGATACTCAAACGATCCACCTCAAATTTTCTCTAATTAGACTTCATGACAGACTCCCCCTATTTTGTGAACATGCACCACGGCCTATGAAGTGGCTTGTGGTGCTCTTAGGCAGTAGCCTTTCAAAAACTACCCCCTTTTTCCCAAATGCCAAAGGCATGTTCACGACAGCCTTTCTCCTTCCTTCAAGTGCACCACGAGTCATGAAGTGGCTCATGGTGACTTGGACAGTAGGTAGTCCTAGATGTCACCTTCCCCCATGGCAAGGCATCTTCACGATCTCCCACTTGGCCGTGGTCATGCTGGTGAAGGTTGAGGCAGTAGCCTCCCTTCTTGGGCATTCTTGTCCTCTTTTCTTTGGCTTGCCGTTGAAGGTTGGGACTCATCCCTTGGTCTTGATTCCTTATACACCATCTTAGGCACCTATATCCACTCATCATCTCCACATGGTTTGACCCTTAAACAAGCCTTTTTTTATCCATCCTATCACTACTAGCATTACCATAGTTTTGGTTACTAGTTTACCGGACGTCATGATCGTTTCTTAGAATTTTGATTCCAATGCTTCTAAATTAGGTTGAATAGATTAGTTTAGTTCTTGACACATTGTTTTAACGTTTTTTTTTTATGTAGTGAAGCTCTAGACTAAGTCATAGACTTTTGGAGTGCTATATTATCACTCCCTTAGGAACATTCGTCTCCGAATGACACCTAAAACCTCTTCTAGGGATAGGAAAGACTCAGTACAACCAGCCCAACCAACAACATCAATAAATCATAATAAGTTATAATTAATAGGAGTATTTCAAAACCCCATTCAATATATAACATAGCATTATAGATAGAAACTAAATTCACTATTTATCACATATAAGAGTTGAACATTTCATATTTCATATTGAGGAACTACTTTCTAAATATCAACATGTGCTCAACATGAATATCAAGAATTACCATGCAATTAACATGCTCACTACCATTTCATTAAAACTACTATACACATACATATAACTTCAAGTTAATCATAAGAGCATTTTTTCATGAAAATTCAATTTTAGCATAAACCTTTACAATGATATGCATATAGTAGTAAAACAAGTCAACTTCACACAATTCATTATTTCCATTTTAAGGGGATTACTAACCTAAACTTTGGCTAGAAATTTCAAGAAAACGATGAGGATAATGGGACTTCATGTCGGCCTCGGCCTCTCATGTTGCTCTCTCAACTAGCTGGTTTCTCTATAAGACTTTTACGGAGGCCACCTCTTTGTTCCTCAACTTCTTGACTTGGCGATCTAGAATTTCCACCGGAACCTCTTCGTAGACAAGGTTCTCATTTGCACCTAATCCTTTAAGACGTAGAATGGATATGGGGTCACATATACAATTCTTAAACATTGATACATGAAATACGGGATGGTCCGGGTCTAGTTCCCGTTGTAACTTCAACTCGTAAGCAACCTTCCCGACCCGTTTCACTATCTCATAGGGGCTCACATACTGGGAACTAAGCTCCCCCTTCTTCACAAATATCATCAACCCTTTCATGGGTGAAATCTTCAAGTAGACCATATCACCTACTTGAAACTCAAGATCTCTTCATCTATTTTCGGCATACGACTTTTGATGACTATATGTCATTTTCAACCTATCCCTTATCATCCGAACGTTCTCTAAGTCCTCGTGTATTATCTCAGGACCAAGGAGTGAATACTCTCCCACCTCAAACCACCTAACTAGAGACCGACACCTCCTACCATAGAGTGCTTCAAAAGGTGCCATGGAAGTACTCGAGTGGTAACTATTATTATAGGAGATATCAACGATAGGTGATCATCTCAACTTTCTTTGAAATAAATAAAGCAAGTTGTTAGTATATCTTCTTGTGTTTTAATGGTATGCTCTGCTTGATTATCAGTTTGAGGATGAAAAGTGGTGCTAAGCTTCACTTGATTACCCAATCTATGTTGGAAAGACCTCCAAAACGAGAAGAGAATTGAGTACCTCTATCCCATATGATGGACAAAGGTATACCATCCAACCTAACAATCTCATTGAGGTACAATCTATCATACTCCTCCGCTAAATAAGTAGACTTAACGTGGATAAAGTGAGTTGATTTTGTCAATATATCCACAATAACACATATGAAGTCATTTTGCCTACGTGTCCGAGGCAAACACAATACGAAGTCCATATTAATGTCTTCCCACAACCAAGTAGGAACATTCATTACTTGAGTCAAACCACTCTAATTTTGATGCTCGGCCTTTACTTGTTGACAATTAGGGAACCTAGTCAAAAATTTCGCTATGTCCCTTTTAAAACCTTCCCACCAATAGACTTCTTGAAGATCACAACACATTTTTGTGGCACCCGGATGGATAGAATATCAGGAACCATGAACTTCTTCTAAAATTTGACCCCTCAAGTTATCAATATCTAATACACACTCTACCTTGGTATCTATGTACCCCATCCCCCCTTGGGAGAATGACTCATTAAACTTGCTAAGGACCAATTACTTCAATTCCATCAATAGTGGAACAACATGTTTCTTAGACTTCACCTAAACCACTAAAGATTATTCGGGATTATGATGAACCACAATACCTCCATTTGGAGAATCTTCCAACCGAACACCCAACCAAGCCAATCTATGAACATCTTTCACTAGCTCTTTCTTACCTTCCTCAATATGAACCAAACTACCCATGGTCATACGACTTAAAGCATCCGCAACCACATTGGCCTTGCCGGGGTTGTAGATAACACTCATGTCGTAATGCTTCAAAAGTTCCAACCATCTTCGCTGTCAGATATTGAAATCCTTTTGGGTGAACACATATTGAAGGCTTTTGTGGACGTTAAATACATCCACATGGACACCATAAAGATAATGCCTCCAAATTTTCAAGGCAACCATTATGGCCACTAATTAAAGGTCATGAGTTGGGTAGTTCTTTTTGTGCACCTTGAGTTGTCTTGAGGCACAAGCTATCACCTTACCATGATGCATAAGTACAAAACCAAACTACTCGAGAAACATCAAAATATACGACAAACCTTTTGGTACCCTCTGGTAATGTCCACACCAGAGCGGAGGTAAGCTTATCTTTCAAATTTTGTAAACTTCTTTCAGAAGCCTCTGGCCACTAAAATTTAACTTTCTTTTGTGTCAAGGTTGTCAAAAGAAAAGAGATATATGCAAACCCATCAACAAATCTCCTATTATACACCGGTAAACCCAAGAAACGTTTTGGTTGGATTCAAAAGTCTACGCGAGTTCTGAACCTCTTCCTTTTTCTTTGGATAGACGTCTATAGCCTCACTTGAAACAATGTGACCAAGGAAAGCAACCGACCTCAACCTAAATTCACACTTACTATATTTAGTAAAAAGTTTGTGTTCCTTGAGGACTTGCAATACTACCTCCAAATAGTCCATATGCTCATCCCCACTCTTAGTGTATACCAATATATCATCAATAAAGACTATCGCAAAAGAGTTAAGGTAATCTCAAAACACTCTATTCATAAGGTCCATGAAAGTTGTTGGGGAATTGGTTAGACCAAAAGACATGACTAGAAACTCATAATGACCATACGTAGTTTGGAAAGCCATTTTAGGTTTGTCCTCCCCTCTCAACCTTAATTTGGTTTTAATACCTCAAAAATAGCTTAGGTGCTCTAGAGCCTAATATGTTGGTCTTGGTATTCTAATGTCCTAAATATTACTAAAATATAGAATATAGGTAGTAGCTAAAATATTAGAGGTGTTGGAAGTCAAACGTCAAGGGACGACTAAGACGTTTGACGACTAAGTCACCAAAATGTCTAAAATGTGGTTATATGTGTTTACGTGTGTTTCATGGTGTTTTAAGGTTCTTAATAGAGTTAATGTATCATTTATAGGCAGTGGTTAAAGTTTCGTGAAGTTTGGAGGTCAAACGACCAAGAACGTCCAAGGCGTTCGAAAGATATGCCTTGAGTCGACCTTGTACGTCTAGGCGAGTTTCGTTGAGTTTTACGTGTTTGTTTTGGATGAATTTCATGTGAGAGGTGTTAAACTTATATACTATCATTTTTGGGTTGGAAACGTCCGGGAAATTATCCCCAAGGACCATCAAAGGGTCCTTGAGGAAGGACCCCAAAATCAGTGTGCAGGCTGTCCCAGGCCTTGGCGACGGAGCAGTCAACGGCCAGTCGTGGATGTGACACCCAGTCACAGGGTTCCGTCGTGGGGTACTTAGAAAAGGGTGAAGATTGGAACCTTGTAAAGCCATTGTAGCCACCAATAGAGGTCTGCGACGCCCCATTGTGGCCGTGACGCCCCGTCAAGGCCAGGCGTCGCAAGCACCTGTTCCTGCGCGCAGAGTTGCTGCCAATTAAGGGGTGAATTGTAAATTCACCTCACTTCTAAATTAAGTGTTGGACGGTTATTTGAGGGTCTTATGGATATTTTAATTAACTATATAATTAGTTAACAACCTAGAGACTTCATTTTTCCTAATTGAAAACCCAAAACACTTAGAAAATATCCCAAAGACTCCATTGAAGTCCAAATTGAAGAGGCATCTTGGTTAGGGGTTTTTTAGTGGAAATTCTTCATTAAAATGAAGAATTATCATCCTTGTGGTATGATTTTGATCCTTGAAACTTATTTCGTCAAGGAGCCCAACTCTCAAGATGTTTTTCAAAGTTTTCTAAAGTGAATTGTCCAATTTCGGGATTCTACCATGGGTTCTTGCATAAATGATTTCTTAACATTTAATTATGCTCTAATTGATATTGTATTGATGATTTTAACATAAATTACCTATGAACCCATGTAAAGTGATGAACCCTAGTTTTAACTACTTATTGGTTTACTTGATATTAAGCTAATATTGATGAATTGTTGTGTAGTTTCTATGGGCTTTATAATGATATAAGAATTGTATTCAATTGATATCTAATTGATCTTAGATTGTTAAACCTAGATTGAATTGATGTAGATTCATTGAGTCTTATGGTTATTGCTTTGAATTATTGTTCATGGCCATGGGTAAGGGCCTTTTGATGTTGAATTGGTTGATTTGGCATTGAATTGAAGTGTGAATGAGGGGATGAAGGTATGCTTCCCCATTTTATTTAACTTCATATTAATTACACTTCGATTCTATTGTGCTTGGTTTGGTCCACTTATGGTGGTGGTGTTATGTGTTTTACTTGCAATTGACGTGGCCTTGTCATCGTTACTTTAGGCAATATTATGAGCATGGCCTTATTGGCAATTGCTTGAAGTTATGTGGCTATTTGTGTAGTTTGATTATGTGCAGCATGACATTACCTATCTACCTGTGAAGTTATATAGTCATGTATGTATTCTTCTAGTTATGTTGCCTTAAGTGATCATGTTAGACTTTGACTTGACATTATGAGAGTAGTGTTAGATTAAGTCTTGGTTATTCCTACTTGACTTTATGAGTCTATGTGGAGAATATTACTGATGTTATGATGACATATAGGGTGACTTGAAGATGTTAGGTTGTTTTAGAGGTGTTTCTAGAATGACTTGTATTATGTGTTAAAAGTGAAGTATGTGACGTCTTGATTTAGGGTGTTATAACTCTTAGTATTTAATGTATGAATGACATGTGACTTTAAATGATGTTATGAGAGTTTCTTATGTGCAAACCTTGACTTAAGAGGAAGGTTAAGATTGATTCAAGTGAAAGCGGTAAAGGTATCCTTCAAAGTAAAAGAATGATGGACTTAAGGTTAGTTAGCTGGAACGGCATCATATTAACACTTAGTAAAGTCATCATGAGCTTCTTATCAGCATTTTGAGGTAGCCCTAGTGGAACTTCCTTGGTAGGATAAATGTAATTGGGTTATGAACTAAATATGGAACCCTTTTATGTAAACCTAATGTACGAAATACTCTATGAGAAAGAAGGCTAGCACCGAGTGAGTATGGCAAGGGAAGTAGTTCTAGTTAAGTATGAGACTAGAATACAAAGAAGCCCTTCATATTCCTTAACCATGTGCCTACATGGGATGTGTCCAAGTTCTACCATTGGCAAGTAGAACAACCTCATCGGAGTAGGATAGAACTCCGGATTCCATGTCTTGCTACCATGGTCTATGTCGGTTATTGCCTATTCTCATCATGTGGAATACCTATTAGCATTAGATAAGTTTATGAGGTTTAGGTGGTGGTATGGCACGCTATCTAGACATTGCACAATAGGCTTTGAAGGTGTTATGTGGAATTTCTTAGGTCTTGTCCAAGACCATTATGTGAGTGTCTTATGTGATGTATTATGTGAGTGTCTTATGTGATGTATGAGTCTTAATGAACTAATGAACTAATGACCTATGTCAGTAACTATGTAAATGAATGATTACCTAATCTAAAGTGGCTTAAGCATTTCCTTAGCTAAAGTGTGAGGAGTGCATGGAAGAATGATCTCTTCATGTCTTATCTTTGGAAGTCTTGAGAATGACTCTAGTTAGGGAAGTTGGTTAATCTTGTTGACATGAGCTAAGCTTTGGGTAGTCTTAAGGACTATTTAGGTAATCTTGAAGAGGTCACTATGGACGCTATCTTCTTGATTTGCTTAAGTAGATCTTTTGATAGCCTTTGGGTAGAGAATGTCATATCACCTATGGTTGGTGATTTAGTGAGAATGATTCTACTATAAGGAGTCCATAGGATCACTTGAGTGTGTGTGTAAGGGATTGTATGGGCGGTTCCTTCACATTTTACTTATGGGAGACTTAGGATTCATGATTGGTAGAGAAATCTCACAATGATGTTTAAGATTGCTTTGTAAGTATGTATGTAACTCATTGTAGGTAATCTTAAGGGTCGTTTAGGCACATCTAGAGAGGGTGTATGGGCGGTCTCTTTTTGTGTGACTTAAGTGAATCTTAGTATGACTTTAAGTGAGGAAATTACATGCTAGAAGTTGAGTTTTAAGAGGATTTAGCAATTTACTGTAACAGTGAATTAATTCACTGTACAGTGAATATAGCTCACTGTAAAGTGATGCTTAAAAATGGTATTTTTGGTTAATTGTTATATTATGTGTTTCTTAATTGTTAAATGATGTTCCTATGATATAAAATATGATTTATAAAATGAAAAGATGCATATTTCCAATAAAGTCCGTTTTCATGATTTTTTATGCATATGCCATACTTAGTACATGTGGTTGTACTAATTCCATGCTTTATTTTCTATCTATAGTTCTTAATAGGTAAAGATCTTTGGGAAGTGAAGACTGGACTTAGAAGATCGTTCAAGAAGAAGTTGAAGTATGTCCTCACTTGACTCGAGGGAATATGTCTTTTATGTTTTCTTTGAAGTATTGTAATAGACTATGTCTTTCTATTTTCGTATTGAAGTATGGGCCGTGTCCCAAGTATTCTTGTGTCTTAAGATGATGAGATTGAGACTTAGTGTTTTTCCTAATTTCTACTTATATGAAAGAGTTTAAAGAATTCTATATTGTTTTACGAAAAGTTTAATTCCGTACTACTTTTCACTATGTATATGCAATGAATGATATGAAAGAGGATTGTCTTAGAACTCCGAGAGTTCGACGATGCCGGTTACAATCCAAGATTGTACTCTAACTTCTAGGGTGTGGTTTTGGGATGTGACATTGGTGATAACCCAACCTCAAGTAAATCTTAGAATATTAGCTTGCACCTTTCAATTGATCAAACAAATCGTCGATTATAGAGAGAGGATACTTGTTCTTTATGGTAACTTTATATAGTTGACGATAGTCGATGCACATCCTAAGGGACCCATCCTTCCAATTTACAAACAACACCGTAGCATCCCGAGGAGAAATAGTAGGTCTTAAGAAATCCTTGACAAGTATGTCTTTGAGTTGAAGATTATGTTCTTGCAACTCTGCCGGAGCGATCCGGTAAGGAGGGATTGAAATAGGTTTCTTATCCAGCAATAAGTTTATGCCGAAGTCTATTTCCCATTCGGGAGAAACTCCCGGCAAGTCATCGGGAAAGACTTCTCGAAAATCCCTCACAACATGTAGTGACTCTAATGGAGAATTTCAGATTAAAGGTGTGACGACCTGAAAGTACCCCTTAGAAGAAGGGAGCACCCCTAGGTTGGAACAATTGTGTACTTGACCTTTCGGAGGTCTTGTACAAGCCTTAGCTGTCATTCATTACATAAGACATGAAAAGTAGTACGGAATTAAAACTTTTCATGAATAAAATAATAAAGGTAACATCTTTCATAAAAGCTAAGGAGTGATGTCGTCTTCACAACCCAACTGAAAGACACGGCATAAATATCTTAGGGACACTCCCCTTTACAATAAATGAAAATACATAATAAGTCATAATGATAGAAACTAAGAATAGAACTATGCCTTATATTAGGAAATACTTAGTCTTGAGAGACTAGATCCCAAGCTTTGCCTTATAGACTTCTCCTCGCCTCCAACCTATACTTATTAAGTATAGAGAACTATGGGGTTAGTACAAAACAATGTACTAAGTATGGAATATGCAAAAACATGCAAAAAGGATCATTATAGTAAAGTAAGCTTTCATGCCAAATAAGTAAAACCTTCATTATTTTAGAGTTAAAATAGTATAATAATTATCATTAATAACATAAAATAGAACTCTTATAATTTTAGAACCAAAAGATAACTTTACAGTAAACTCAAGTCTATTATAGTGAACACAGTGAAACATTACCGTGAGCAATTAATCCCAAGCATAGTGAACTCATTTACTTTGAGGTTTCCCTAACCAAGTTATCCTAAGACTCACTAAGGTAATACATGAAGGAACGACCCATACATCCCCTTCAATACACACCAAAGTGATCCTAAATACTACAAACCATAGGCCTACCTTGCACAGGAAACATGTCCACACACTTTGCTTGACATTTGAAGGATACTCATACATTAAAGACTTCATGTATGCACCCTTCTCCAATGGGATTTGTAAGTTACGCTAAGAGCAATGTGAGAGTATTATCCCATACTACTACTCCCACTTAGTGCTCCTTGAGGATCTCCTTGGATTAAGCACACTACATTAATCATTCATAACTTCATTTCATAAAACTTAGCTTTAACATACTTCGTTAACATTAGACCTTAAGTCATCTAACTTCATTTACAACACATGATAATTCATTCATACACTTCATATAAATCACACCATGATTCCCCTTTGGGAAGGTCTACTTAGTACAATGGATAGATAGCGTCGCATACTACCATCTACCATAAGTAATACGTTCTTTTAGGATACTTAGTTCATTCATTCTTTTGTGGGAATATAGCATTAACCGACATAAGACCATGACAACTAGACATGGAATTCTGATACTACCTTCATCGGATGAGGGTTCCCCACTCTCCTAGGTTAGGGTCTTTCTCTTAGCTTTTACATGGATTTTCAAATAGCTACAGCTATGCGGATTTAAGGGATAAAATAGATTGCTACTACGCAACTCATTCTCTACTAATGAGGAGTACTCATCTCAAGAGGTACATTGTAATACAACATCTCAACTAACGAAGTGTAACCACCCCTTCTTCATATCCTCTCGATGCTAGGCATAACTACCCCACGGTGTCTTAAATATTCTTAACTATAGACTAAGGGATAGCTAATGAG
This sequence comes from Solanum sitiens, assembly GCA_016801875.1. Classification (NCBI taxonomy): domain Eukaryota; kingdom Viridiplantae; phylum Streptophyta; class Magnoliopsida; order Solanales; family Solanaceae; genus Solanum; species Solanum sitiens. The sequence goes on along the minus strand of JABWTJ010000784.1, from coordinate 2,801 downwards.
CACCACACCTCAACTCACGAAGGGTACTTATCCCGAGAGGTTACATTGGAATACCACATCTCAACTCACGTAGGGTATCCAACCTCCAATTTATCTTAGAAATCTCTTGGGAATAGTGAGGTTGCTGCTAAACACTTCATCTAAACTCACGAAGAGTGTTCACACCAAAAGTCCCCTTTTCACTCACATTCTTTAACTTCATTCATTTATTCATTCAAATTGTGAGTGTGTGTGTACATGTGAGCAAACCTTTCATATAAATCATCACTTTTATAAAATTAGCTTCTAAACATGCCTACATCTTCATTCATCATATTACACACTTTGACATGCTTCACATATTCATAAGGTTCATTTAGACATTGTCTCTAGCATACTTCACGTAAGAAGCTTCATAAAGAACATCAACAATACCGACATCATTATCATCTTACTTCACATAATATTCCTTCATAGACTAATTCATAATACACAAGTAGATTCACATATATATATATATATATAAAGTAAACACCGCCACCAAAGGTGGAGCGTACCACTCAAGAGCATTTCATAATAAGAGCTTAAGCAAAGTAACCAACTTACCCTTAATCCAAGATTTCACCACCTATAATCACTTCCTCAATAATACTTCATAAAATAGCCCTTAGGTCAGTAGCTAAGTTACAATATAACCATAAAGAAACTCTAACTCTAACATTATCAAATCATGTTCATTAGACCCATTTTATAAGTCTAAAGTTGATAAAAAGAAATAACATGGTTTCATTGAAGTTTTAACATTAAAATCACCAACTAACATTACAAATAGGATATTTGAATCCTTTAAACCATTTTCATGCTAGACCCATACTTAGAGTCAAAGATAGAAGAACTTAGGGTTTGAAAACATCTTTCGAAATTCCTTAGAAATGGCTCCTTCAATGGAAGAGAGTTAAAGGTTGACTACCATACCTCAATGAGAACCAAACCAACTAATTTTTATGAAGAAACACGTCCACCCCTTCCTTGAGTCCAAGCTTCTATTTGGTTTTGAGAGAGTCTTTCTTGACAAAGGGTTTTGGGTTTTAGGAAATGAAGTATAAAATTAGGTATAAGTATTTGATCCCTATTAATATACCTAAAATACCCTAAAATAATCATCCATGGTTCATAAAATACTTGGGGTGAATTTACCAAACACCCCAAGCCTAGGCAGAAAAATTGCAGCTTTCACAGGCACCAATCTACGCCCCTTTACAGACGGGCCGTCGCCCAGTCGAAGCCCCTTAGATGGGGTCCGTCGATTGGGCATGAGGGTACACTTTGTAAAGGATATGCTAGCCTTGCAGGTCCAGTCGACGCTCGAGGTTTACATGTCGTTGGCTGACCAAAGGTTCGTCCCTTGTGGCCGTCGTTGGTCATTGCTTGGCAGCCTCCTGCCAAATGGATGGGATCCTCTTCTAGTGTAACGGCCTGTATTTTTGTATGTGGTAGTTCTATTCATGTTATACTTGACATATACTTATAGTGTAGGTGAGGGATCATGTTTCTTACATGATTAGTGTTGGTTTAAACTAGCTTGGAAGGTGATGTAATGCCTTGCACGTTTTAGCATATGTATTGCAAGTTAACTCCGATGGAAAGTATTTAAGTAATTATAGTAAGGTGGTAATTGAGCTAGCAGTTGCATCACCTACTTGATCTATATTATAGTTAAAGGGCCCAAGTTTGATTGACCAGATTTAGGCTTATATTTAGGGGCTCATTTGAAGCCCAAACCTATTAAAGAAAATGTGAATGAAAGAAGGCCCAACAGCCAAATCTGCCAATTGGCCATTATGGATAAAGCCCAAGTGAAACTAAGTAAGTACATGACCTCCTCAGATTTGTTTTACCATGTTATTGGGCCAAGTGTGTACCACCTACTTGCACTAATCTGTCCCAAGCTGATTAAAAGAACAAAGGAAAAAATGGACAGCCAAGGTCCAATAATATTAAGTCCAAAAGGGCCCAAGTTAAAAGGACAAGCAGGTGGGGCACCTACTTGACATTATATGGCCCAAAATTGGTCAAGAGTGTCGGCCATAACACCTCCTTTTTCAAAGGATAAGGATCAAGTCTTATTCTCCATTTTGAACTTGCAAAAATTTCAGATTTCCTAAGTTCTTTCTTGGTCTCTCTTGGCTTCAATTAGCAGCCCTAAAACACCTTAGAGTCTTGAGTGCTGTCTAATTTTTCAAGTAAGAGTTTGAAGGAGAGTTTGAATTCTTGAAGTACAAGTTTAGAGGATAAATTTTCAGAATTAAGGTAAGACTTCAACCCATTTGTTTTCCTCTCTTTGATAATGTTTGGAGTGGAGAATTTTGTATATGTTTATCAATAATTCATGGATTGTGATAAATCTTTGAGTCAATATTCTCCTATTATGCTGAAAGATTTGAGATTGATAGTGGCTGCCTTATGAATATTGTTGTTGAGGGCTGTTTGGGTAGCTTGGGAGATGATGTATGAAGTTGTATTAATGTGTAGAGGAAGGGTGTGGTGGTTTACCATTTATGTAAGGGTTGTTTGGGCCTGATTTCCATCAAATATTTTAGCTACTGATTTGGAGGACCTTATTGTGATTAGCTGCTGATGTTAGCTTAATCATGACTTATGTTGTAGATTAGCACCCAATAAGGAAGGCTGAATCTTGATAGTGGTATTGGTCAGAAAAATAAGGTATGTAAGGCTATTCGATTTTATATCCTTTTGGCATGAAATCTGCCATCTGCAATTAATATCAATGAAGTGATTCCCATAAGTTCTATTTCTAGAAA